>BLFK01000862.1:5280472-5283089 GCA_014634185.1 Astreopora myriophthalma
TCGAAGTTTGGCGGAGGTTGCTATTTTTACCATTGGATTAGCTCCGTTTTCTTCTCAGATAATGATAATGAATTTCGTTCAAGTGTCAATTTATTTAGTACTAGAGCAAATCAAATCAAGTCAAATTTTGATTTTTGAGGAGAGGGGAAAGCCGGTGTACGAGGAGGAAAACCCTCTCGGAGAAGAGTAGAAAAGCATCAAACTCAATCGCAGCCGACCAGAGAGCGCTCGTACCACTGCACGAACCCTGCTCCCCGATTTCTATTTAATGGACCTCTTTACCGATATGGCGGCCATCTTGAATTCTATTGTTCTGAAAAAGATATTATGGATGCCAAGGGGGCAAATTCGCACACAACATGGGTATTAATTTGGTTTTGGTTCAATAATTTTCAAACCAGATCAATTTTCGCATTTCCTTTGTCTCAGATGAATTATGGTGTGAAACAAAGGATATCAAAATCAAAGTGGCTTGAAGATTTTCAAAGGAAAACCAAATTTATACCCACGTATGAATTTGCCCCCTAGGTATCCCATGATATCTTTCTCAGAACAATAGAACCCAATATGGCCGCCCTATAGGTAAAAAGGTCTATTCCTAATGTCGTATACGGCTTCGCTCATCTGGTTTTCCGTATTCTGCACGCTACACTTAGGAACCGTTCATTAATTATGGGTCAGAGGGATGGAGGAAAATTAGGGGGGCGGGGAGAAAGAATTTCAGCGAGAAGGGGGGGGGGGGAGGCTCACAAAATGTGTTTTGTCTGATGAGGCGAGTCTTGCCAAAAAATTCTGTTAGTCATTTTTTTTTCCATCACATTGTTTAATAACCTTAACCCCAAACTAAAAATACTTCTATTGATAGGCGCTTTTCTTTATGTCTTGTCTCAATAAAGATATCCAGTATGATATTGATTGAATTGTCTTCAATTAGTAAAATAGTATGTTGTATTCATTCTCTGTTTTATGTTTGGAACCATGACCATTCAAATTTTCAAAGAGTTTGAAAAATGAACATTTTGGAATACCTTATACTCACACTAAGTTTAAGTTTAATGAGAACTTTACACCATAGTTAGTACAGTGTTTAGACGGCACAAGACGGTCATCTGTAAAATGTATCAATGTCAGTTGCTCATATTATTTTATTAATTGAAAATAGAAAGCTCTATTTCTATTCTATCAATGGTTTCTTCTTTGCTTTTTCAAAAGGGGCAATTCTCACTTCGTAGAGCAATGTGCAGCGCAATCGCACAGTAATGAAGTCCCGTTCAAGCCTGATTTTTTTTTCAGTCTTTCAGACTCTTTTTGGAAATAACCGGAAAAAAAAAGCAGACAAAATGGCGGACGTTCAAATTGGAAAATCAACCAAGGACATCGGGCAAATTCAAGGCGTTTCACGAAGAATGAAGACTTTTCCTGTTCTTTTATCAAAAGTATATGACATTTCGAAAATCAGTCACAGAAAACGAGTTGGCTCTTTGCCGTCGGCTTAGAAACATCCCCCACCCCACCACGGCCACTTGTCTCTCTCTCTCTCTCCATCTCTCTTCGGTTGTGACTAAAATCAGGTTGGACACTTTATGACGAATACATAAACGAGACCGATTACCGATTATTAATCTGGCTTACAGGGTAAGGTACCTTTCTTATGAGAATGTAGAGGCTGCGATAAAATAAATGCAAAACTGTAGCCAACATTACAATTGACCCAAATACTTAGGGACTGGTTTTCAACATGTGCGTATTGTGTCTTTCTTCTTTCACGATTCACTGATTAACATCTCAATTTGTAGTTTGGGAGGAAATAAGGAGAAGAACGTTTATCCTCAGCTCCAAAATTAAACCTTTTTATAAAGAAAAAAGTATAAACAACGAGGTGCATTCAGTGATTAGGGTTAGAGTTGGGGTGATTTATCGAGGACTTATTCATTTTTACATCGATCCGAGTCGAGTGATCCGAGTTGATCCGGTCCGACTTTTGTACCTGCCTATCCCATATAGCAGGGATTTTTTTAATGCCTCCCGCCTCTTTTGAGTATATTCTAGCTTACCATTAACCTGTTTCATTGTGTTATGGCTTGCAAATGAATTATTGCTGGATGCCAATGAGCTATTTACTATGTAGCTGTATAAAACTGTAACATTGTGCTCACTAGGGATTATACAGTTGACCAGTGCTAGGGACAGTAGATTAGTAATAGGGACAGTTGATCAGTGCTTGGGACAGTTGATCAGTTGTAGGGACAGTTGATCGGTACTGCGGATAGTTGATCAACCATATGTAGGGCGACTATATGGCATACTGGCATGAAGTATAAACCCGAGAGTCGCCCGTTTGGACAAGCTAGCATGCGCAGTAGGGAACGAAGAGTCTCGGCATGAGATTGGGCACCGTCAACTCGAGGCTAACTATAAACGCATGGGCAAAAGCCAGCCTTATCAAATCAATATGGCGACCGGAGTTGATCGTCCAGGTAAAGTGAAGAAAGAAAGAGAGCTAAAGAAGGCGAATGAAGACGACGAGTCCTCCGAAAGGTAAGCTTGAAATAACCTTGGATCCCTGTCAAATTTCCACGTATTCGATTTTTTTATATCGACTTCTTCTTTTTTTTTT
>BLFK01000862.1:5283426-5318517 GCA_014634185.1 Astreopora myriophthalma
CCAAAAGTGTTTTGTCTGATGAGGCGAGTCTTGCCAAAAAATTCTGTTAGTCATTTTTTTTTCCATCACATTGTTTAATAACCTTAACCCCAAACTAAAAATACTTCTATTGATAGGCGCTTTTCTTTATGTCTTGTCTCAATAAAGATATCCAGTATGAAATTGATTGAATTGTCTTCAATTAGTAAAATAATATGTTGTATTCATTCTCTGTTTTATGTTTGGAACCATGACCATTCAAATTTTCAAAAAGTTTGAAAAATGAACATTTTGGAATACCTTATACTCACACTAAGTTTAAGTTAAATGAGAACTTTACACCATAGTTAGTACAGTGTTTAGACGACACAAGACGGTCATCTGTAAAATGTATCAATGTCAGTTGCTCATATTATTTCATTAATTGGAAATAGAAAGCTCAATTTCTATTCTATCAATAGTTTCTTCTTTGCTTTTTCAAAAGGGGCAATTCTCACTTCGTAGAGCAATGTGCAGCGCAATCGCACAGTGATGAAGTCCCGTTCAAGCCTGATTTTTTTTTCAGTCTTTCAGACTCTTTTTGGAAATAACCGGGAAAAAAAAGCAGACAAAATGAAGGACGTTCAAATTGGAAAATCAACCAAGGATATCGGGCAAATTCAAGGCGTTTCACGAAGAATGAAGACTTTTCCTGTTCTTTTATCAAAAGTATATGACATTTCGAAAATCACTCACAGAAAACGAGTTGGCTCTTTGCCGTCGGTTCAGAAACATCCCCCACCCCACCACGGCCACTTGTCTCTCTCTCTCCATCTCTCTTCGGTTGTGACTAAAATCAGGTTGGACACTTTATGACGAATACATAAACGAGACCGATTACCGATTACTAATCTGGCTTATAGGGTAAGGTACCTTTCTTATGAGAATGTAGAGGCTGCGGTAAAATAAATGCAAAACTGTAGCCAACATTACAATTGACCCAAATACTTAGGGACTGGTTTTCAACATGTGCGTATTGTATCTTTCTTCTTTCACGATTCACTGATCAGCATCTCAATTTGTAGTTTGGGAGGAAATAAGGAGAAGAACGTTTATCCTCAGCTCCAAAATTAGACCTTTTTATAAAGAAAAAAGTATAAAAAACGAGGTGCATTCAGTGATTAGGGTTAGAGTTGGGGTGATTTATCGAGGACTTATTCATTTTTACATCGATCCGAGTCGAGTGATCGGAGTTGATCCGGTCCGACTTTTGTACCTGCCTATCCCATATAGCAGGGATTTTTTTAATGCCTCCCGCCTCTTTTGAGTATATTCTAGCTTACCATTAACCTGTTTCATTGTGTTATGGCTTGCAAATGAATTATTGCTGGATGCCAATGAGCTATTTACTATGTAGCTGTATAAAACTGTAACAATGTGCTCACTAGGGATTATACAGTTGACCAGTGCTAGGGACAGTAGATTAGTAATAGGCACAGTTGATCAGTGCTTGGGACAGTTGATCAGTTGTAGGGACAGTTGATCCTGCGGATAGTTGATCAACCATATGTAGGGCGACTATATGGCATACTGGCATGAAGTATAAACCCGAGAGTCGCCCGTTTGGACAAGCTAGCATGCGCAGTAGGGAACGAAGAGTCTCGGCATGAGATTGGGCACCGTCAACTCGAGGCTAACTATAAACGCATGGGCAAAAGCCAGCCTTATCAAATCAATATGGCGACCGGAGTTGATCGTCCAGGTAAAGTGAAGAAAGAAAGAGAGCTAAAGAAGGCGAATGAAGACGACGAGTCCTCCGAAAGGTAAGCTTGAAATAACCTTGGATCCCTGTCAAATTTCCACGTATTCGATTTTTTTATATCGACTTCTTCTTTTTTTTTTAAACAAATTCAGTTCTGAATCAAATCTCGATGACCGCCATCTAGTAATAGCGAACGACAAATCAACGTCTGATCGCAAACATGAACACAAGAAAAAGAAGAAGAAGCACAAGCACAAGCATAAGAGCCATAAACACAAACATAAGCGTCACAAAAGAAGAGAAAAAGAGGATGCGGCTGAAAATGATGAGCCTTTGGAGAAAAAGTCAAAGATTGCGGACGAACTCTTGGAACTTGAACGAAGAAAAGCTTTTCTTCAAGAACAGCTGGCAGAAGCAGCGAGAGGTAATGAAAACGAAAAGCTGCAGGAAAGTAAACTGGAGGATGATTTTAAGGTTAAACACAGAGAAAAGGAAAGACATGAACGGGAAAACGATCGAAAACAGAAAGTAATAGACACAAAATACATTTCTGATGGTCTTAACAGGGATGAAAAACACAAGGGGAAAGAAAGCCCAACAAGGAGGAAAGGTGGAAAAGATGACAGCAAAGAAAATAGCAAACCACACAGTGATTCACAAAGAGATGATAAATCTCGTGAACGATCGCACAGCCATCTTTCCAGAAGGCATAGCAACTCTCACAGCACTGGTGAAAGTGACTTAAAAACAAGGCATGACAGTAACAATATAGAGAAGGGTAAGGCTGCTCTCCAGGACAGAGATTCAACCAAGATTGAAACAAATAGAAAAGACAGATCTCCCAAGAGATATTCACAATCTAAATCACCACAGAGAGATGGGATTTCCGATAAGCTTAAGGAAAATTCAAAGAAGTCACCAAGGAGAACATTATCAAAGGAAAGGAAAGGAAGGCCTGAACGGGGACCAAGGAGCAGCAGATCACCAAAACGGCAAGGGAGATCATCTTCAAGGTCAAGAAGGCACAGTCGATCACCAAGGCGGAGAAGCCGATCACCAAGGCACCGCAGTCGCTCTCCCAGAAGGAGAAGTAAATCTCCCAGGCGGCGTAGCAGGTCAAGGTCACCACGGCGTCGATACAATAGTGATAAATACAAGGGAAGTTATTCTGAAGGACAGGCACATAAAAGAGATTCAGATCAGGAGTGAGTATTAACTTTTCTTGCACACAACAGTGTAGTATGCTAATTAAGAGGGGTTTTTACTTTACTTTATCAGTACTAAAGGTGCAGGCAATCCAGAGGGAAAAGGGGGACAACTTATGTCATCAGTGTGCTTAACCCTTTAACTCCCAGTAGTGCCACTTACAGATTTTACTCTGTCTAACGCCAGACGATTTTACTCGTCACTGGGGCACCCCTTGGGGCTGAAAGGGTTAAGTGTATTTATCCTATTCTTTCTGTTTTCATTAGATTGCTGTCAGGCTTCGCATATAGCTTACAACACAACAGTTCATTAGAGGGCTGGCCTGATTGTTAGACCAGTGTCCCCATAGTACGCTTGTGAATATCCATAGTATCCATAGAATAAATCCATAAATCCATAGTACACTATGAATGTCCTTGCTGCCGAGGATAATTATATTGATTCGGCATCTCTTCTTCGAAAACTATGCGGTTTGTGACATGTCTTCCTGTCTTAATTGTTCCTTGTACCTGAAATAGCTTATTTTGTATGTTTATTTATTTAGTTATTATTTTACTTTATTTATTTTATTTACTCAAGTATTTATTCATGTGCTGTATTGACTTTGTTATTTATAATTTTGATCATCTCACCATGGAAAGTGTGCTCTATAAATTTACATTTTATTATTAGTTAGGGTGACAAGATAATTAATTATTTTTAATTTGTATTTCATGAATATGCATAATCTGCCAATTCCAGTCACTTGATGTGAAAAATTAATATTGTCTTGCAATGTAGCAAGTGTTTCATTGAGTCGAAAACAACTGTCAAAAGGTGGCACTTGCTAGTGCAGGCCTTTCTACTCTTGCCGTGAGACGCGACTTATTGTGCACTTGCTTCATTGCGAACGTTGTGCCGGATCATCCCTTGTACCCCCTAATAAACAGCAGACTAATAGATATACCTGCCCATTACTCGCTTAGATCTGGTAGTCAGCATTGTCTTCTCCCCGCCAGGACTGATAGATTTAGGAAATTTGTAACAATCAAGTTTAAGCCTGGATAAAATTATTGTTATGTGTAGTGTAGGGGTGTCTAGTGCACTCAACCTGTAATTCAGTTGCTAAGACTGCAAAAGGTTTGAATAAACTATTTATTTATTTATTTATTTAACACAAATAAGTTCATGCTTGGCAAACAAGTACAGCAGATGTGAGAGCAAAATAATGGGAATTGAAGAGGATCTTTTCCTTAAAACAGTGCCAAATTTGCATATTTCTGTATTCCTAGGCAAGCTAAGAAACACCTGTAAATATTGTGACTTTTAAATGGGTTGTTTGAAGGTGTTTTTTTTTGCCATTTTCTATCAAACGTTGTACAGTAATTGCGTGAAACAGCCTCTATCAAGTAATTTGGGTATTTTGTAGTTGGGTGGGTTCTGTTTAGTTTACTTCAATTTACCTTGGTAACATTACCTTGGTAACATTACCTTGGTAAACATTTTCATTTCAGTGCTGACCTGTATAATTTTGAGATAGAAGAGGAAGAAGATGAAGATGAAGATGCAATCATCGAGAGAAGAAGGCTTCAGAGATTGGCCATATTGCAAAAATACCAAGCAAGCGGCACAGCGTCAAATGCCCCTTCAACAGTCGTGTCAAATGTGTCACAATCACCTGCTGACGAGAGGTCAGACAGTGAAGACAGTGATACTGTTGAAAAATTAGCTGCTGAGGACTTGGAAAAAGAAATAGCTTTAGCCGCCAGTCAAACAGCAAAGGGTTTGATTCAAGGAAGGATGGAGAATGACTTGAATGTTAGCAATCAAGCAGATAAAACAGAAAGTAAGAAACAGAACGCAGTTGTTGGGGACATGTTTGCTGACGACGACATGTTTTCTGAAAACTACAGTGTAAGTGTTATTCTTGTTGGTAAATGTTTATTGGTTTCACAACATCACAACTGGCAAATGGCTTTCAGCCACATCCTTAAGTGTTACATTATGTTGGTGAAGTTTCCCTAAGTGCATGTACCTACTGTCTTCTCGTGTTTTTGTTGTGACACCAAAAAGGGGGGAATAATACCCAAATTTCTGCACTTTGACAATAAATAATAATATTTTGAAACAAGTCCTTTTCGTTTAATAACAGTTATAACAGCAGACTTTGTTAAAAGGTTGGATCCCCAGATTGATTGATTATTATTATTATAATTTGCTGGCACAATAATTCACAATCCAGGAAATATATTTCAAGTTTCAATTGGAGCTTGTATGTAAACCATTAATTCAACGATATACACAATGCAAAGTCAGTAATAATAATTATTATTTCTTATAATAATTACCAATTCAATGTGTGTGATTGGCCAGTAAGCTACATGTACATGTATAACTTATCATGCAAGTAAAGTCATAGAAATTTTGTGTTTTCTGGGTTATATTATAACAAAAGGCAATAGACCACACATTTCTATCATTTGTAGACATGATAAACCACTTGGGATGTTGGATGTTCATTCAAGGGTTTGTATCACTCACCCATGGCTGGCAATTTACGAATTCCTCTCGTGTTCTTCCAACATCGTGCCATAAACCACAAAAAGGTGTGGTCCATTGTTAACTAGCCCTCTCAGTTGATGCTTGTTTTGGTTAAAATTTCAGAGTCCAGCAAGAGCTTTGAAGGTGGAAGCAGGGAAAGAAAATCCGAATCTGACAGATAACTGGGATGATGCAGAGGGATATTACAGTAAGATAACATTGAAATGTAGGGAGGGGGTACAAAGAAAAACAACCAGGATGCCTCAATTTTAAGCTATTTTTGAAGGACACCCTTTGACGAGTAGAGTGGTCTTCCATTGGGATTAGTAAAATTTGTTAAGTCCCTTTTGGGATAGGAAGACTTCAGCCAAATGGTGGATTTTGATCCAAGGCATAGCTTGTAAAAAATTTTTATGGCTTTGAAATATTCCATAATTATAGTTATATTAAACTCATCAACAATAGATGAGCTTGGGAGATGGTGCCTGAAGTTTGGTGGAGCCAGGAAGTGATCTGTCAGGGGGAAGGAGGTATCCATGGCAACCCTGCAAACTGCCACCACAAAAGGCACTGTCACACCGACAGAAGCAATCGGTGTGCTACTTACCAACCCAATACTTACCAAAAATGGGGAGGGGGGTGGACAGAGAAAAGCTTTGAAAACGCTAAGCAAAATGGCCATGCGATAGCCAGCAAGCAAGTGCAATGTGAGCACAAGGAACTCCCTGCAAAACTCAGGGCCACCCCCAAAGCCAGTCCGAGGGATGACTGCTGATCAGCATTGTCTCAATTTTAACCTCGCCTAAATTTCATTTAGCCACGTGTTGACAATGTACAGGAGATGATGATCATGACAATAAATAACCGTCAGTACAGTCATATGCACTGCACACAAATTATGAACTTTGTGTCATAAGTGTGCAGTTGGTATAGGAGGGGCATAAGTTGACTGCTAATCTTAAAGAGGATTGCACTTGATAACTGAAGTTGGAAATGCAGCATATATATTTCGAAGAGGCCCTGAAGGTAGATTTCTATTGTATTGTCTTTTAGGAATTCGCATTAGTGAAGTTCTTGACAAGCGTTATTGTGTCTATGGCTACACTGGAGCTGGTGTGTTTGGTAATGTTGTACGCGCAAGAGATCAAGCACGAGGGAACCAAGAAGTGGCCGTGAAAATCATCAGGAACAATGAGATGATGTAAGGTGTATTTGTTTTGGTGTACAATGCGTCATCATTGATTGAAACCAGATCATGTTTTGTCTGTATATTCGAGCTGTCTTTCCTCGTATGGGAAACTGCATGTAAACTTTATTTTTAATGCTTGTTGTGCTTTCCCTGTTCTTAGGTTTAATTCCAGTATACCACTGTGGGTAGGTCACAGAGTCCAGTGTCTGTACACTCTCTGAAGACTACCACTTGATCTCTCCCGGTCAGATGGCCAACTTTGTTCTGTATTGGAACCAAGACCCTTCTCTTACCTAGATAAGCAGCATATAGAGCGCCTGTGACAGAAACTTGGTACAAAGAGCAGTTCTCAATTGAGTGTCAAAAAGTAATGACACAATTGCTTTCGTTTTGGTTTTCTCTGTGATTGGATAAGATGAAAAACTACAATTTAGTCACTCCTGTTTTCCTGCACTTTGCATTGACTGCCTTTACTTGCTGTGTGTTCTGATTGGCTAATAAAACCAAGTTGCAGGGTGTAATTTCTTCAGAACTCGATTGCCCCAGACTGTAATTACTTCGGTTTGGTTTTACTACATTCAACTGAAAACTGCTCTATGAATATTAATTATTTCTTAAAGTACCGGTGATGTTAATTGTGTTCAAACAATCATGACAGGCACAAAACCGGTCTCAAAGAGTTGGAATTCTTAAAGAAATTGAATGCTGCTGATCCAGACGACAAGTATCACTGCTTGCAGTTATTTCGACATTTCTTTCACAAGAATCATCTCTGTCTAGTCTTTGAATCACTCAGGTGGGTAGTATAATAAATTTATTATCTGCTTTGTCAAAATTTTGAAGACACAAGGAGTTTCTTTTTGCTCCCTTTTCAACTATTGAATGTCTAATGTTCAGTACTGCATATACACACACATATTAGACTGTACAATCGTGTCAAATATGTTAATAATATTCTTTGCTGCGGGAGGGAAAATAACGTTATTACAAACTTGTGTAGTCTTATTTATTCAACTTTGCTGAGAGTGTCAACATCTTCCACGAAGCATCCTATAATACATATTTTGTCTTTCTCATTCAGCATGAACTTGAGAGAAGTTTTAAGAAAATATGGTCAGAATGTTGGATTACATTACAAAGCTGTGCGATCTTACAGTCAACAGCTGTTCCTTGCCCTGAAACTGTTGAAAAAGACTGGAATCATCCATGCTGACATTAAGCCTGATAATATCTTGGTAAGATTAGGTATTTTTAGTAATATTGTTTAAGCAACCCAACCAAATATTTATGAGGAACTGTGCCAAGGGAATTCAAATTTTACTGACCAGGATCTTGTCACTTTTAGCCAAGTTTGGGCTATTTTCATAGCACTAAAAGTTGTTTTTAAAAATCTACAAATCCTCTCCTTATGGATGTGAATCAGTAGTGTAAGAGCTACTGGTATATTGTATTTTTTTTTTCTGGAAATGCTAAAGGACCAGTCAGGGAGACTATGGTGACCTGCACGTCACCAATTTTGGGTCAGTTTGAGCCATTTTTTGGAAAGCCGAAAGCTGCTGACAAAACATTGCTTTTTTTTTTACATAAATTGACATTAATAATTAGTGCAAAATGTACAGAGACATTCCTCCTACATTTCTCCAGTGTTAAGGTAAAACCTATGAAGTGACTCTTGAAAGCGAATGACTAAGTCACTTCTTAATATGAAGATCTAATAATAATAATAATAATAATAATAATAATAATAAAAGTTGTTTAATAAATATTATTGCAACGGTTATTGAAAATGATGGGCCTTTCTTTCACAGGTGAATGAAACCAAACTGGTGGTAAAACTGTGCGATTTTGGGTCAGCCTCATTTGCGTCAGACTGTGATATAACTCCGTACTTAGTCAGTCGCTTTTACAGAGCTCCAGAAATAAGTAAGTTTCTTAAGGCTGGTTTTCACTAGCGACGGAGTTGGAAGTCCGAGTCGTAATCTGAACAGTACAGCATTATGATCTGGTAAAAATCGAACATTGCAGTCGTCAGCAATTCTTTTGGTTACCTCTCGAACTCTGTCGCCTACGATCCAATGAAAACCATACTGTTGGAGTCTCGAGCGGAGGAATAAAGCTATCTCAACGTAGGAGAACAAGCATTATTATTGGTTTATTCTTCCACGTCTGCTTGCAACTCTGACAGGGCAGTTTTCAGTGGATCATAAGCAACATAGTTGGAAGAGAATGGAACCGTTCTGATCCTTGTGACTCCGATTCTGTCAAACTTACGATTCCACTTACGACTCCGTTGTTTGGTTTTTCACTTGGTCATAGGCACTCTTACAACTCCTGTTACGACTCCAACTCCAGCTCCGACGCTAGTGAAAACCAACCTTTAAACTCAATTTAACACAATGCCTTGAAACTTGCTGTGGGCATTTGCTATCTCACAGCCTTGTATTTTCTTCTTGTTTTCAACCATGAGTGAAACAGGAGGAGCGTAAAATTAAGATAACGTAATTATACATCTTTGCTCTTAAGTGAACCTGATTGAAAAAGTTGATACCATTTCTAGTTGTACATTGTACAGTTCTCTCGAAACAAGCATGTTCTTCGTGGACACCATGTTGATGTTACATGTACATGCTGGCTGCTCTAATGCGTGTATGTTTTTATGTGTGTTTTGTGTACACTAGGTCTTCATAATTCCGTATTCTCAAATCTCCCACAGATGACCCTCTGAGGAACTGGAGATTAGGGATCCCTTGCACAGTAGTTTGAAATCCCAGTATTAGTGGTTAGATAAGTTTTTAATTTCATTTTCCTTCTTTTAATTTTTTACAAACTCTCTTTAGGTATTGGTAACAGGCATGCCAGTTTGTTTGTATTGTTGTTGTTTTTGTTGTTTTTAAGTCTGAGTGCAAATACTTTGCTTGTCACAATTTGAGCTTGCCTATAACGTGTTGACTGACTGAGTGATTTTCGAAGGATGGGAGTCAGTGATTCACTGCGCTTCACTGCTCAATCTGATACGAAGTATTTCTTTCTATAGTTATAGGAGCAAAATATGACTACAGCATAGACTTGTGGTCTGTGGCAACTACGCTGTTTGAGCTTTACACAGGAAAGATCATGTTTTCTGGGAAAACCAACAATGAAATGCTTAAACTCATGATGGATTTCAAAGGTAAAATGCCCAACAAAATGGTGCGAAAAGGAGCTCTGCGAGATCAACACTTTGACGAGAATTGCAACTTCCTCTATCATGAGGTGGACAAGGTCACACAAAGGGTAAGATTCAATACTGAACTCTATGTTCCATGGGACTACCAAGGCATTTTCTCTGACGCTGACCCCCCTCATGTCTGTAGACTTTCAAAAAAAATGCACCTACAAATTGAGGATCAAATGGTCTTGTCAGTGTCACAATTGAATTTTTTTTTTCAAGGCATTAGGTGATTAACTTTACTGCTTTTTTCCCCAAAAGAGGTTGTCCATAGAGCAAGTGACTGCCTTCTTATACCAGACTAAAAAAAAATGGAATTTCATTGTTCTCCCAACAAAGATCTCTTAAAGTTTGCTTGTCCCAGACAACTTCCTATTCACCCAGTTTAGGGAAAGATACTTTCACACTTATTCAACTACAAGTATTAATGAGGTAAACAGCAATTGATTGTTAGATAGATTACAAGAAGATGAACAATGGGTAATAAAGGTTTTTGAAACAGTAAAGGATATTGGTTCACACAGAATCGAGTTGGCAGTAAGTTTGCACTGGGCCTAGATGAGGCAATTCATCCAAGAAGCTGCCTTGTGTGAGTGCAAAATCATCCTGTCATTGATGACCAGACACTGAGATGGGGTTTTGTCAAGCCCTGTTTGTGACATTTCCTGCTTTTTACATGTATTTACCATTTCTGAAATGATCTGTGTGTACACAGTGTCTGGCAGAATAATTATTGCCAATTAGATTAATTTTGGTGACTGTAGAAAATGATGTCAAAAGTTAAAGGTGGTCTACAGGTTATGCTGGTAGTCAGTACTTTGATGTAGTATATCAATCATGAAGAAGAGTGTTTCATCAGTTATCCAAACACTGTTAAGCAAGTTGAAAAACGAGGCCGAAGGCCAAGTTTTTTTGGACTGAATTCAAGGTGTTTAGACAGAGGAAGAAACATTCTTTTGAGTGTTTGATTTTGCCTCTCAAAGGATCAGCATTTTAAGAGAAATTTGTGTTTAAATTTGCCGAAATTTTATGCTGATTAGGATTACATATCGAAACTTCCTTCACAGTAGTGACTTCTTTTGTTTGGAGTCATGAATTATTAATGAGGTTGAGAATGTATAAACAAGGCCAGGAATGGTGATTAATTTTGGAAAGGTTTTGCTGATCATTTGTCTTTTTTCAACCCAACTCTCACCTTTCAGGGCAAGATCACTGTTATGGGTACGGTCAATCCCAACAAAGAGGTGGTAGAGTCTTTACTTGGCTACAAAAAGCTGAACGAGGAACACAAACGGAAAGTCATGCAACTCAAGGATCTTCTAGACAAGTGCCTCATGTTAGACCCAGCCAAAAGGATCTCCCTTAATCAGGCTCTCACTCATCCTTTCATCACAGAAAAGGTTTGAGTCGTCGAACACTGTTCATAAGACTTGATATCTTTTAAATTTTGCCTCCGACTATTCCTTCCAGGCTCAGACACCACGAAGCATGCTCAAGGGGTGGACTGGAAACATGAATGAATGCATGTAACTTGGAGTTGCATCTTGTCTGTGGCACTGTTACTGTCAAACTCAGAAAATCGTGAACACTGAAATATCAGGAATGCTTATCCTGTACTGAGCAATCACAGTAAAGTTTAGGACATGAGTGCAAACATCACAACCACAAACTAGTATTACTGTTGGCGTTTGCAGTTCAGTTTTGTCACACCTAACTGGCTTTTTCCTTGCAACACAGGATTCCATAAATATCTCTATTGTTCACAGTTTTCTGAGTTTCACAAAGTCAGAATTATTTGCATTTAATTCATAATTATCTTTTTGGGTCTACAGCTTAAATTCTTTTCGTTAGTAAGTGTTTGATTCTCAAGTTCATGGACACATTGTATAATACATTCATTGTATCTTGTAATTTTTGATGATCTCTTTTACTGACCCATAACACTGTTCACATGTTTTAACACTTATTATATAATAAACTCAATTCGATGCATTTTGATTTGTTCTCACTTATCACTTATCTATTAGAGGACAGACTCATAGATGATGTCATCTACGCATGTTTTTGTTTTGTTTTTTCTCTTTATTATATAAAACAAATAGATTCCAAGTTGCCGTGCATCTGTTCAGTAATAGATCGTAGAAGACGTCCAAATGTGGTAAGAACATCAGTGAGACACTCGGCTGTTGCCTCGTGTGCCACTTTTTTGTTCTTACCACATTTTGACGTCATCCATGATCTATTTACTGAACAGACACATGGCAACATGGAATCTATTTGTTAAGTTCACCATGTTTTAACACTTATTTGACATTAAATTTTAAGCTATCAGGGCTGGGTGGTTTTTGAAAGTCCACCCAGGAAGACTATCTCGATAATTCCTCGAACTCAGTGTAATTTTAGCACAATCCATGTTTTTTTTTTCTTATTAAATGGAATATTCCGTATGATATTCTGAATGTCTATAAAATATAAAAAAAGGTTATTGCACAGCAGCAAGAACATATGAAGTTTGTTTTCAAATCATGCTTGTATGTAAAAGGTTTTTAACCACAAGAAAATTACATTCATATCTTGAAGATGCTGCGTACCAGTAATTTACTTTGAATTGTACAGACGAGTGTTTTGAACAATCAGCAGTGAAAAAAAAGCAGAAAATTACTTCACTGATAATCTCACATGTGAGATTGACATAGAAAATGAGCCACTTACCATGTACGTCTGGGCCAAGTTACTTGAAGCATGGTTAACGCTAACTGGGGACAAATACCATGACAATCTCTAGGTTTTGATTGGACTTAAGCCATGATTGCCTTAACCATGCTTCCATCAACTCAACCCTGATTTACTTGTAGTTTTAATTAGTATAATAGTAATAATAATGCTATAAACAGTTTTATGGGTCATGGAGGAGTTATAGAATCCACATAAAGCTTTTCGTAGCCAACAACAAACTAATAACATTTAATACGTAAAACTACTAACCCATTGGCTTTCTGAACTTTGGTCGATAAAAACTTCTAAAAGACATTAATTTTGATGGGAATTGACGTGAATTTTTCATGCAAGCCATGTGTATGATCACTGAAGCCTCAAATTTCCTATTCACATTGTCTAGATTACAGTTGGATTGGATGGAAAGTTAAAATAATGCAGATCTCAGATTCCGTTTCATTTCATTTGCTTTGTACATACATTATCTATCCATATTTTTCATACTACCGTTAAAGTTTACAAGTACTTGATTGCGATGCTTATCATAACTTGAAAATTCATGGTGAATAAATAGTTAACTTTTTTTCTTTTGAAGATGTAAAGTTTCTTAGACCATTTGGAAAAGTTATGTTGTTGAGCAGTCATCAATAATGTAGGGTATTAGGCAAAAATGTCATCAGCTTTTGGGGCATGCAACAAATCCGTTAAAAGGATGAAAACAGAGGGGAGAAAAAAATAATGATCAAGTGGGGCTTGTTTCATCCTATTACTTTCAGCTGTTGCAAAAGGAGTTACATTCGTAGTAGAAATCTTGGCTGTTGCATATTTTATTTCACTGAGAAATTATTTGTTAGTGTACACGGGTTCTATTAACTTTTGAAGTTATGAATATTAGTTGGTTCTTTGCTGACTATTATGTAAAAACATCGCTTGAATTAGTCGAAATGTAATTCGTCGAAGTCAGCTGAGAATTCTACAGTTCTTGATGAAGCCGCGTAATGTAATGGCTTTGAACCTATAACATTGTTTACCAGTATCTAATATGTGTTTGAATGCCTGTCAGGAGCTTGTTTGTACATGTATGGTCGAACTTCTCTGTTCACAATGTACTTTACTGAAGCCAAAATTTGTTATGGGGGTGATCAAAAAACATGATTACAGCTCTGTATTGCCGTTTCCAAAACCTGTTTTTTTGTAGCTCTGACATCAGGTATTTCACTCACTTCCTTTTGCTGAGTTATTGTGAATATTACGTTATCTCCATTGATGATTTGAATATTTTACAGGTTTCCCAGCACTCTGAGTAGCAATGACTTTGAATGGATTACAGATTAATATTGTCATCAGTCTTCTTAATTGGAGGTATTATTGATATCATGAAGGAGATTTACAAATTTGGAATTGTTTTGTTGCTCGAAGCCTCAGTGGAGGGAACCCAAGTCTCTTTCGAAGTTTGCAACAATGAACTTTTTATCAATCCTATCCTCTTTTGTAACCGCTAACGCCCGTCATGAAAATAGTGATTTCAGCAGGCAGTTTACTCCTCTCCCCGCTCCTCCTGGCTCCTCCTTCGGGTACCAGACACAATAGAGTAACAGTTGCGGTTAGGTATTGTTTTTCGATGAATGTTTCATTTGTTTCACGTCACCTGTAGCACTCGTGTAAGTACCAACCTCGTTTCCATGATGCTAGCTCTTCCTGACCGCTCTCTTGAAGACAAGGAATGAAAACAAAGAGAGCCTGGGAGTGAGGTTGCGTAAGAACCTGAGAAATTCAATTGCGGTTTAGGATTGTAAGAATAGGTGGAATGAGGTTTTTCAAAAGAACGTGTACACAGAATACGTTATTACGTTGAAAAGAACGTGGTTAGGAAATATCTCGAGCATTCCGATTTAGGAATAGTCCCACAACAATACTATTTTTGCCAAAGTTTGATGTCGTACATTCATTGTTTACGGATCATAATTATATCCAACGTGGTTTCCCATCAGTGTTCCTTTTTGTTTTCCAGGTCATAGAAGTCCAGTCATCGGTAACAATAGGTACTGTGACATATTTCGAACACTTTGCACTTTTGCCTTTTTATTAATGGGCACTAATGTGATTAATGAGCTATAAAACAGTTTTATTTTCTCATAATATGCGATCACAGTGCGCTTTGTTATCTTCGAGGTGTTATGGATGAAGCAGTCTTTTGAAAGTTTGACTGTTCTTCTCAAACCGTTACAAATTTTCAATCAGTTCAAGGCAAATAAACCGCCGAGTTTAAGGCAATTCGCAAGTCAGCCGTGCTATCCTTTGTCTTGTCTATTCTCGACCCCAGAGCTCTTCCCTTTTGCGCATGTCTGACAGGCGTGACGGCGGGAGGAGCTCCAGGCAACTCTACGCAAGCGTAGCCAAAATCTAGCTATTGAGGTCTCACAGCGCATGCTTGAGCTTTGCAAACAAGATTTACTGATGTTCTTTACTACTATACTGTACAAGCAACTAACGATTTGGCCAACGAAATCTAGCTTGAACAAACATCTCGAACAGAACAGCTCGAACCGAACAAATCAAATTAAATGTCTTCGCTATCCTTATAACGTTATGCGTGAAAACTTGACAGCATTTAGCGTAGACGCTGCTCGCTTAATTAGAGCTCTATTGTTGCTAGACTTGTAATAAGAAAGTAAACAAAAAAGAGAAAACGTAATGTCTCTTGCGAACAAAAACTCTAAATTTCTCTTAAAGGTGGAGCAGAAATCAATCACTGAAATCAATCACTGTTGTTTGTTCAAGGGAGGACTTTTTAGGTGTTTCACTCTTGTTTGTTTAGTGAACTTTTTTTCGAAGCTAGTTCGCTTCACAAGAGTAAACCGTGGGCTGTAAGTTCAGTTTTTCGCGTGTACCGAGTTGGCCAATCAGAAGTAATTTCTTTGTTTCAATTGATGACCAATTAGAACTGGAGGCCTGCGTAGAGTTGCCCAGAGCTGTTAGACATGCGCAAAAGGGAAGAGCTCTGGGGTCGAGAATGTGTTTGGTCTGGATGAAGCGTTAATTTCAAAGCATGTACTTTATGATTCAAGATCCGGAGATGCAACTGAATTATGTTACCTCTACTTGAGTTGTTGCTCATATACTTGTCTTCCTTTCCTAGGCGAGCCATGTTTGGCGTTTTCATCAACCTAACGAATGAACGTCCATGCTCCAAACTCCAATGGCAGTCTCGTTTTGTCACTTTATGCTGAAGGTAGTCAGTCGGGAAGGACTCAGTGCAATGTACAACTAGGGATGAGGACGAAGAGTGCGGTCGACCCTACCATATACCCCACCCCCCCCCCCCCCCAAAAAAAAAGAAAATCCGGAAATAGCCTTGTCGATTATTAACACAGCTGTATTTTACGTGGCTTGTGGCTCAAATCTTAGCCAGGGTGAATCCTTAAGAAAGTTAGAGCCCGCTTAAGACACATAAAAATAAAGCTTGAAAATGTGCGCTTTTTTACTCATTTTCTTTGTGGATTCCAATAGCCCTCGCCAAGATCTGCGTTACCCACAATAAATGGATGGTCTGTTTTCAAGTGCGACATTCTTTCAGTCACTGTTCGACTGATTTAAACCGCATAAAACCATCGAATTTTTTGTCAGCGAAATTGTCACGAACAGCCATGAGGAATGGAGATCCCTTTAAGCTCGTAGGTGTTGTGCGTCCCTTTGCGTTATGAAGAAAATAAGATGAAAACTCCAGACGAGATTTCTGCACTGGCCTTAAAACAAGCAGGCCTCACCACGTAGTGAGTTGGGCAAAAGTCTACGCTGCTTTCCGGAGATTTCTTTTTGCGTTATGGTGCACTCTCTTTCCTAGCGCGGTAAGAACGCGGAAAAACCGCTTGGCGGAACATCACTGGAAACGATCTTGACTATTGCCTGCACAGGGATGGCGGGGCGTATTTGAATTGGGAGGGCTTACAAGCGAGCGCCAACTCTTGCCCCAGAAAATTTTGAAATTTTGAGTCTCGGAAATGCTGCTCTCGGTACTCCAATTTTTATTTTTGGCTTCAAAAAGCCCCAGACTCCGCCGTCCCTGCTGCATGATTTACTGAAATGTTTTTGCAGTGTTTTCATTGCCTAGTGACCCAAATCATCATGGATTTCTGGAATGCAGACAGTCAGTAGTAAGATTCTTGAAAAAAGCGGGTGTTATTCTTTCCTCAGCGAACTAGCAACCTTCGTTGGGGAGTGGAAAATCTAAATGTCGTTTGGCTTACAATGGCCCTTCTCGTAAGTTAGATTTACGTCTTCCATGCGGACTTCGTTTTAGCGCGAAGGAAAGGAATTATAGAATGCTACATGCAAAAGTTGGCCAACATGTTACACTGGACGGATGTTGCTGTGGTGAGACATTTCACACCAATGGTTGACCACTGATGTTAAAGAAAATGCGAAGTGACAATGAAATAAACGTAGCAAGAGTGTACTCTGTTAATATTCCAACTCCATAGAACGTTGGTGTTAGTACGCAATCTGAGCAGACAGTCTACAAGGCCGTACTGTGTTTTCAAATAACGTTCCTGATGTAGCTGTTTTTTAACTTTCACATGTGACATATCCAGACCTGTGATACGTGCAGATTTTGGAAAACGTGAAATAAAGAATTGTCTCACTGAACTTGAGTCTTTCAATTCACTTCTCGTTTTGGGATCAAGTAATTACCCTAAGAATTAAGTAGAGTTCTCCCATTCTTTTACTAAGAATTCCACTTTTGAAGTTGAACTAATGATTCAACCGAACCCTTGAACAACTTCATGACAGCCAAGAGGGAAACAGTGTTTACTGTCCTGCGTGAGTTGGGGGAGTGGGGCTCACTTCATTTATTGAAATTAGTTTGAAGCCTTGTGTGAATAAGAAGAACTTTATTTCATCACTTGAGTTCACATTTGTCAATGGGTTGAAAAACTCAGCGACAACTGCTGTACTCTTTTTTACAAAGTATAAAGTTATAAGAAAGGAGTGGGTTTATAATGAAGTTTTTTTCGGTTTGACTCGATGATCAAAACCCAACGCAGCACGAATCTACAGGAATCGAAGAATCTTGATCTTTATTTTTATCATGGTTACGCACTTTCAATCCTTTATGTTAAGAGGTTAAATCTGTATGAACGCGAGGCTACATGAGGCTTCATGAGGCTAGGATCTAGGGCAACAAAAGGTACGATCCGACTTTCCGATCACGTCAGCCTCCTTTTCAAAGCGAGTCCAAGTTTTAACCTTGCATATGAATAAAAAGCTCATTACGTGGGATGCCACAGGCACGATCTCATCTGGTAATTAGCCACGTGCTTGTGCTTCTCACTGAAGTTAAGCCTTTTTAGCTAGGGTTACTACTTGGATGGGTGACCATGCATAATATCCGTGTTGTTGACTTGTACTTGTTTTTGTTTTTTTTGTTTTCTTTTCTTCGTGTTTGCGAAATAGTACAATCAACACCGCCGGCAACACCGTTTCTTGATGCTGCACTGAATGTTGACATAAGCATTTCTTAAAGAAATTTCAGAATTTCTACTTAACGGTTTATTTGTTCGTATAAATACTGACTGTTGACAGCCATTTCATGGATCAACGCATCCCACATGAACCCCTCCATTGACCAAGGCGTCTTGTTTTCATAAGGAAGACTTCGCACTTAGACTCGCTTTGAAAAAGAGGCTGAGATGAACGTTGATCGAGAGATACTGGTACTGACAATGACAGAGAACGCAATCAGTGCAAAGTTTCCCGCGCTGGTTCGTGCGTCCCAAAGCCAGGAGCTGTCCTCCATGTTTGTAATCGAAGAAGTAGGTTTCTGTTTTCATCGGAAACTGAAATGTCTCAGACGCGGAGTAGACGACGAAAGGCACCACGTGAGTAGTAAAATGTAAACCTTTGATTACACGTTCAACAATTGTGTGGAAAGAACGCGGCAAGGGTATTCAGCAGTTACTCCCTCGGGGCGATTAAATCGCGAGTTTTACTAGCATAGTACTTAAAGACTAACTCTCTAGCTCATCAGGAGTTCTTGTAGCTCAGTGGTTAGAGCATAAGATTTCCTCACAGTTCCCTAGGGTTTACCTAAAACCAGGAATCCGGAATAACACTGGAATTAGGCCTCAAAACTTTTGTTTAGGCCTAATTAGGCCTAAAAAATAGTTCCGGATTCCGGGTTTTAGGTAAACCCGTTCCCTACATTAATTATACATGCATATTCCTACTAACCCTCTTCCAAAAAGAACGAGCGTGAATAGAGTTTTGCTAGGAATATGCATGCATAATGAAGTACAGACCTGTACAGAAATCTTGCCGGATGGGAACGCCCTTTCGCCCATTTACAAGTACCTAGCTAGCATGTCATCTTTCTCATGGGCATATTACACCTTCACCAACATTAATACGTCACATTATCACTTGGTATCAAATTACATGATGCAGCCCAGAGACCATTTGGGACACTTTGTATAATGACCTAGATAAATGACCCAGCTCACCAGGAGTTCTGGTGTTGCCGAGGGCATAGGTTCAATTCCTGCCTAGGACTCTTGAGTTGTCCCATCACCCATTGCCAAGCAACAAGCATGTCGCTAAAATGCTGTTTGAAGGCACTGAGACGCTTCAGAAACACCACTGGCCAACATACATGTAAGCTTAATGTGGAAGTAGAATCTCCATTAATGGCAATTTCTTTATCTTCTAAAACACTTTTTCCAACTTTCGATCGTTTTCATACAATCTCAGCTTGGGATATACAGACACTGGAATTGGATTATTGAATGATTTGCGCATAGAATAGTCTAATTTCATGCTCCAAGTGGTAGGTTGAAGAATTGCCTACTTTTTTAATGATGAAGTGAAAATATGAATGCCATGAATAGCAAGGGTACTGAAAAATAATAATGCTGACATTTTTAGCAAGTTCGGATGATCAAGATTCTCAAGCAAAAGTTCAAACAAAGAAGGCAAAAGTTGATAACAATGGAACACTAAATGGCGCTGCAGCAAAATCAAGCAATGAGATTGCAACCATAACATGGGAAATAGAAGGGGCTAAATCCACTTGGACAACCTATTCAGATGAACACGTGAAAGTAATTACAGATGCCTTCAAAAGTGAGAAGACAGACATTGATATTACAGATGGAAAAGCAGAACTGACCATTATATTTGAGCGCATGGTGCAAAGGAATAAGAAGAGTGGATGGGAGAAGAGGATACGGTGTATTTCAACAAATGGAAAACCGGACCCTGATGAATGTAAGTGTCATGATTATACAGGTGACTAGGGAGCTCTTGGTGAAACTGTTCTATAGTGATTTTCAATGGATTATGGACGTTCACACTAATTCTTTCTGTGTATCCCTACTGTGCAAGCAAACAGTGTTGCACTGTTTGCTCGAGACAAAGTTGGTGACCCCCCATTTGTTTTTAAATTTTATTTTGGAGTACGTAACTTGCAACTTAACTCAAGAAATTTAAGAAAATTCCACTGTGAGAAGATTTTTTTACATGAACATCCTCGGGTTTTGTTGTTATTCTTCTCAAATTGCAGTCACCATCTGAGCAAAAATAATGTTGGTGTTGCAGTGTGTGAGACCAAAAGTTCTCCATCAATTATGTAGGGTATCCCCCAAAAGAACATGTACTTGGTGTATTCTGAGTAACCCTGTTTTGTTTATTCTGTTCATTCTGCTATCAGGAGCAGAACAAGCAGAATACTATTCTGCTCATTTGAAAAATGGAGTAAGTCGCAAAAGAATGCGCCATTAGTCTATTCCACTCACCACAACTTTTTTAGAAGGCTGATTGTGTTTTTTGCAGATACCTGGCAGTGGGAAGATGCAAAGGGAAACTGGACAGAATATTCAAAACCCACGGTCAAGCTGTTAGAGGCAGCATTCTTGTGTGGTTTAACCAGTGTCAAGTTGAAAGAGGACAAAAAGGATCTCATTGTCAATTTAACCAAAAAAGTCCAAACCACCAAAAATGGAAGAGGATCTAAGAATGTCTGCAGGATTAGAGCCAGTGATGCTGGTAATTATGAATTCTCAAGGTTTTTGTTAAAAGGAAAGATGTTTTTTATTATTGTGTGTGACTTCAATGCCTTGACTCATTTGTACTGTAATAATTCAGTGTTCTGTATTGCATCAGATTGAGGACAAAATAGGAATTTAGGTTTTGTGGCATTGAAAGGTCCTACACACGTCGAAACCCCTTCGTCAGGTCATTGATTTCGTATTTCCGTGGCATCGCTTTCTTGGTTGAGTCGTGATGCTCTGTTCATATCGTCGTTCTCTTCTCTTCGTGTCATTGTATTGCTTTGTTGGTGTCGATGACCTGAAGTAGAGGTTTCAGCGTGTGTAGGACCTTTTGATGCCATGAAATCTAAATACCCACTTTGTCCCCAATCTGATGCCATAATCTTGTAATATTTAGTTCTTCAGGGCAGGACTAATGTTGTACACTACAGGGCCTGCACAGCAGGTTTTTTAGTGGGGGCCTAAAGACAAACACATGAGCCATATTTGGCAGGTGGGGGACTGCTTGAAAATGATGTTTTATTTTGTTGATTGATTGATTGATTGATTGATTTTGCACAAAAGTGCAGTTCCTGCACTAATGCAGCTCTTGTTCTAGTTGTGTCACTGGTTGGAAGTTTGAGAGTCTTACTTGCACTCAATCTTGCAGATCTCTAGAGTTAAAGAATAGTTATCATATAAATAATTATTCTCTGGATAGGTGGCTCAAGAGGTTTGACAACTGCCGAAGCTTCCAAGGCAGATACAAGTGTAAAGAAGAAGATCAAAGTCAAAAAAGAAGTTGATACTGAAGTAAAAGCTGAAAAAGGTACTGTAGCTCTTTGAATTTGATATTTTTGTTTCTTAATAGTTGCTCCCAGATGGTTAGCATAACGTTTTTGTGACTGCAGTTGAGTACAGTCAGTCTCTGTGCCTCGGTCAGCAGGCACAGGAGCTAGTGCTTAGCTGCCGCCCCTTTTGGTACTTGGCGCCATTTGTTTTGCTAGATCATGTTCAAGGCCGTTTTGCGTTATTTTGTCTTGTTTCATTGTATCCCTTCTTTGTTTTTCAAGGCCTAAATGGTGAGAACATTTTCTTTGAGTATTTTTATTGTTTTTATGAATTTAGTTAATTGTAAGTTTTTTTGTTTTAATTTTACCTAGATTGTTATCTCGACTCAGCCATTGTGAATGAACATCGTTTACGTCTTGAAACTCCTCTCAGTAGTGTACCGGGGGGCAGCCACACTTTTACTTAAAGTAGCATGAAGAAGATATTAGAAGCCAACAGCTGCGCAGGCTTTTTATAAGAAGTCTGTCGTGTCTTTTTTTAGTCCCAGGTGATGTAAAATCAGTGGTTTTCAGTGGCAAGGCCCCAGTTGACAGTCACTGCACCATTAAAGACAAAACTCATGTGCTTGCTGAAGGCGATGACATTTGGGATGTGATGCTCAATCAGGTAATTTTCTTTCTCTAGTCACGAGGTAGCCTCCAGTGTAGATGTTGTGTAAGTGGGCTGTAGCTGTGGTTAATGATGGTACTTTATATTCTCAGAAGAAAAGGTTTTGACTGATTGCAAGCCCGAAAACTTCATGCAGCTTCATTGCACAGATGTGTAGCAGTCTAGTAACGTCTTGCATGATACATGTATGTGCTGAAAACACTCTTTGCAAGCGAAAAATGTGCTGTAATCTTATCCATCTTGACTGTATGGAGGTGAAGTTATGTATGAATTCTATCGCAGACAAATGTAATGAACAACAATAACAAATACTACTTGATTCAACTGCTGGAGGATAACCAAGCCAAGAAGTATTATGTGTGGCAAAGATGGGGACGAGGTAACTATGTTATACCTTGCTATTTATTACTTGGGCAGTGGAGTCCAAGTTATGGTTCACCAATCACAATAACCATATGTGATTGGCCTGAAATTTGCAATCAGGGTCTAATGCGCATGCATAAGTCTGAAAAGTAGACTGGGTAAGACGGGGCATGCAGATTAGAGTAGAGTGAACGTGAAGCCGACCAAAGCTGGTGCGAATTCTGTTGTTTACGGTAAGAGTATGTGGGTAAGGAAAGTCATCAAAACCAGGTGACAATGTGGCGAGGAATTTTATGAAACCTTGGAACAGAAACACGATAAACAGCTAAAGGAACACAAAATTAGATGTAGAAGGAAACATGACTTAGTATTGGTTGTTTAAAAAGTGGACAGTTGGTACCAAAGGAACAAAGATAAATATCACAGGAGGCACGGTTAATTTTGCTTGACTTATGATTTGTCTTTTCAGGCATTTGCTAATTAGCCAGGTAATTTAATCTTATACTCCACTGTTTGTGGTTTTGAGAATGATGCCATACAAAAGAGTATCTGTTTGATTTTGCAGTAAATTCGTGGTCTGACTTTATTTTAGGAATGAAAATTATTTTTACCGTATTTAAATAATTCATAGTTTTGGGAGAGGAGTGAGACAAGGGAATTCCCTTCGTTCTTTCTTTTACGTCTTGTAAATGCCTGCTCAGTACTCCCTATTCTGGAAACAGATTTCACTTCACCTATATAAGGGCAACACACAAGTATACACTCCTACACTGTCTTGTTTGCTTGTACCATCCATGCTGGACATATCATCAAATTGTTCATAAAAAATGTTTATATTGTTCACATTGCTTGACCACTGTCCAAAATTCTCTCTTGCAGTCGGGTTCAGTGGGCAAAATAACTTGGTTACCTGTGGTGCAGACCTCACAGCAGCCAAAAGAGTTTTCACAAAAAAGTAAGGTTTTTGGTGGCTGTGTGTTGTTCTTGAAAGGCTCAATCCTTTTTGGGCCTGGGGTTATTGGGTGTCACAATTTCCTATTTCCTATGAGTGTTAGGCCCTGGTCAAACGGACTCACAAGTAGCCACAAGTTGAACTTGCGTAGAGACTTGCGTTGGGTGGCCAAACGGACTCGCAAGTTCCCTCGCAAGTACAGGCAAGTCCCAAAAAAAAAACCATTTCAAGTCTACGGACTTAGTCTCGCACAGCCAAAATGTAACTTTATCCTGTATTTCATTGGATTATAGGTTGCTATAACAACGAATTGACTTCAACCAACTTGCGTTGACTTGGGTTGGGTGGCCAAACGGTGAAAGACTTGTGTCGACTTGCGGGAAAATTTGATCTCGAACGAAGTGAGCGCAAGTCAACGCAAGTGCACGCAACCCTGGCCAAACGGAGTCCCAAGTAGATGCAAGTTGTGAACTTGCGTCTACTTGTGACTCCGTTTGGCTAGGGCTTTAAAAACAAGGATGTTTCTGGGCATAAAATTTTGCAACAACTTTGTCCTTTTGTATCTTGACAACCTGCTAACAGTGGATAAAATATGAAAATATTGGTTTTTTGGGGGGGGAGGGGTATGGTTTCTTTTCATCCAATTGCCCTAATTTTTGGCAACTCATTCTGTGATATTAGTGCCTTTGATTGCAAAATGACCAGAAAACTGCACAAAAAACCTGGAGCCCTTCAAATTGCTTTTTGGGGCTTAAAAGGTTTTTGGGACCTTCAAGAAGCAATAATTTTATTAACATTTGTTGCATGTGTGAGGTTCAAGTGAAAACTGACCAAAGTTCTCTCACTGCAATGGTATTATACAGATTTTCAGACAAGACAAAGAATGCCTGGGAAGATAGACATAATTTTGAGAAAGTTCCTGGAAAGTATGATCTGCTCATTATGGATTATAATGCTGACCAAGAGGAGAAAGATGCTGTTGATGCTCCTCTCAAAGAAGAAAAACCTGTCTTGGAGAGCAAGCTGGACAAAAGAATCCAGAGCTTAATAGAACTGATATGTAATGTGCAGGCCATGGAAGAACTACTGAAAGAGATGAAGTATGACACAAAGAAATCTCCACTGGGTTGGTTAACTTATTTTATTTTAATAATTAATCGAACTTAAAAAAGGGTACTTGTCATCTAAATTCCTTTAGAGGCAACTGTTTTTTTTTTCGCTTACAGTAGTTACCTCAGTGAAAGATAACAATGTAGTAAAATCTACTTTTGTGAAGGAAAGCTTACCGCTGATCAGATCAAGGCTGGATATGAGGCACTGAAGAAAATTGACACCTGCATCAGGAACAATGACTTTGGATCCAAGCTGGTAAAGGCATGCGATGAGTTTTACACGAGGGTTCCTCACTGTTTTGGGTAGGTGATCCAAACCTGGGGAAGACCATTGATAGATTTGCATTAGTTATGCTTTGATGTTATCCATTCATTTGTAGCCTATTGTGAGGTTAAGGCACCTTTCATTGGTGGGCAAGGGGACCATGGGTGGCGGTAGCTAATGTGTCTGACCTTTTAAACTTTTTTTTTCATTCCAAATTCCAGTTTATAGTTTTTTGATGGAAGTCAGGAGCTTTCTTTGAGGAAGCTAAGCCCTGCTTAGAAGCTTACTTTCTTTCGTTTAGAATGAAGAGACCACCTTTAATAAGAACAACAGAAGAAGTAAGGATAAAATTGGATTTGCTAGAGGTATGCAGCACATAGTTGGCTTATCGTCATCTTTTGCCTATTAATTTTACTGCTTTAGCAGTTACAACAGTTATCATACTAGAGAGATTTAGCGTGGTGGAGTTGAATTCAGCACCACCGACGACAAATCCATTTGGTGCTCCGGGCAGGATTTGAACCCAGAACATCTGCATGTCTGCATGCAAATAACAATAATAATAACTTCAATAAAATCCTTTTCACAATTACATAATTAAGATTGGACTGGGCTGTAAATAGCTAGAGAGCTAATCCAGGCAGAACAGTCTGCATTACTATTATTAACAATCGTCTTTAGATACTGCAGTGGCATGATATTAATGAATGAAATGGTTATATAGAAAGAGAATACACTTAACGAATTAAAATATAAAATACAAAGATCACTTTACAAAAACAAAATATTCTTTGCAAAATCAGAAATTAATAGGTATTATGATGAGTATTTTTTCATTAATATGCTTATCACTTCAATATCAACATAAGAGTTTTCAGTACTTAGAATCTGTAGAACGATATTATGGAATCTTTTTATATTATGAATCTTTTATCCATCGCCTTAACCACTGAGCCACACCGCCTCTGTGGCACCCAGCTTTTTGCTAATACCTATGTTACTTGATTTCTTTGCCAAGGCATTAGGAGATATACAAATTGCTGTGAAAGCACTTCAGGAAGAAGAAGACTCCTTTGAACATCCAATTGACAAACATTATAAAACACTGCATTGCACGCTCACACCACTGGATCATGAAAATGATGACTTCAAGGTAAGTTTGCTGTTGTCACGTATGACCATATGTATATAATGAAAGGTCTTTGGCTTAAGGCATGTAGCTGTTATCCCTGGAACTGAGGGGTGAAGCCCTAGCAGAAATTATCTTGCACAAGTGCACGTCAAAATCTCAGTGTAACATGGGATCTGTTCCAGGTTGCTGTTGATGGTTTGTGCAGAATGGAAATGTGTATTTCTGCAAAATAACTCATCTTATCCTTTCCTATCTCATGGGAATTCATTATCAAATCTGTAGTTATAAATAGGCGTGAATCTAATCAACAAATAAATTCCACGTTGCTGGGCATCTGTTCACATATGAAAATGTGGTAAGAACAAAAATGTGTCACACGAGGCAATGGCTGAATGTGTCATTAATGTTCTTACCACAGTTTGACGTCTTCTGTGATCTGTTACTGAACAGATGCACGGCAACATGGAATGTATTGTTTTGTTTTGTATGATAAGGAGCAAGACGATGACATCATCTATAGTCTCTCTTCTAAAAGATCATAAGTGAGAACCAATCAGAACACGTGCAGAATAGGCCATTTCCATGATGGCATAATTTACTACCAAGACCAGAATGCATTGAGTGGCTTCTGTTGTCAGGCAAGTTTTACCAATTAGCCCTTTGCATGAGTTGATCACGCACTTGGATACCACTTAGCAACAGCGTGCTGGACGGCAAGCCATACAGGCGTTGCACCGCTCAACAAAGCTTTGACCGTGATGACGCATCGCTATGATACATATTTTCCACTAGCTAATCTTTACCTTGAATAACTGTCTAAAGCTAGGAGGTAAATTTATTTTTTAATTCTTGTTATAATGCACCCAGAACATCTAAAATACTAGTATTCCTCATGCAGTGATCGGAACATTAATCAAACACCTGAAATTGAGAGGCTATCGTGTATTAAGAGCAAGGCGTAATCACGATCAGAGCTTGAGCGGCCCAAAGCCTGGTTGGCTTGCCATCCAGCAGACCGTTGCTAAGTGGTATCCAAGCATTTGATCAAGTCATGCAAAGGGCCTATTGTCTCGTTACTCCCTGAAGAGTTGAAAAATCGTCATAAGCCCAAAGCATTTTGACAAAGCATCCTGGTCTTGGTAGTAAATGACGCCGTCATGCAAATGGCCCTTTTGGGGTTAATATATAAACTGGAATGTCTAAAAAGTTACTTCGCAAGAAAACTGGACGGTTCTCTCTCAGTAATAGTTGAAGTTATCGTAGATGAAAACCTCATATGCAATCGACTATCTGCTGCTAGTGGATGGAGATTTCAATAAATACCTGCTTTACATGACGCAGGAATTGTTGGTTTCTTTTTAAAGGTGATTGCGAAATATTTGGAGAATACTCATGCTGTGACTCACAATCAATACCACATGGAGTTACTGGATGTATTTGTACTGGATCATGAAAAGAAATCCTTCACTGATGTTGGTAACAGGTGAGCAAAGCAATGTGAAAAAAAAACCGCCTCCCGCGAGGAGAAGCATAGGGCAGAGTAAACCGGGAAAATGTCGCACATTGGCCCAGAACATTTCGAGTGCGCTTGCTTTTTTTGTTTCTTTTGTTGTTGCAAATCATAGTGTCTCGATTGGTTAGTATTAGCGTTTTTTTTTTTTTTTTTTTTTTTTTTTTTTTTTTTTTTTTTTTTTTTTTTTTTTTTTTTTTTTTTTTTTTTTTTTTTTTTTTTTTTTTTTTTTTTTTTTTTTTTTTTTTTTTTTTTTTTTTTTTTTTTTTTTTTTTTTTTTTTTTTTGCAGAATGCTTTTATGGCACGGATCTCGTTTGACGAACTGGGTTGGAATTTTGAGTCAGGGGTTGAGAATAGCTCCTCCGGAGGCTCCGGTCACCGGCTACATGGTGAGATCATTTCAAATCGTGTCATTCGGAGGTTTTCAGTTGACTGTTCGAAGTAATTTCGCGATTGCTGAAGTCTTGCTTGACTATGAAAAAAGCTTAGTGATTGGCCAAAAGATCTCGCGCCACTTTCTCGGCCAATAGGAAGCACTAAAACCAACTTTGACTTGTTCGCGCACGTTTTCGCGCGCTGAGCGCCGGCTTCATATATTTTCTTAGAGCTCTGACTTTTTTTTTTTCTTTTTGATGGGTTGGCACTGTTTTGATTGGAAGACGAAATTAATTGGTTTTGAGCTTGCGACACTTAAATGGAAACTGTTCCGTTACACATTTTATACGGTGTTGATCATATACTGAAAGTAATCAATCAGTCACCCACTATACTTGTATGTAATGTTTACAATATGAGCGGCAGTGCTGTATCACTATTTACAAACTCGAGGCGAAGCCGAGAGTTTGTGAATAGTAATACAAGACTGATGCGAATATTGTAAACTACTTATTTAAACGTCAGCATTTGGTATTGATGTTGATCCATTATTTTTGTTGTACGAGTAATTTTGACGAAGAAAGTCAAACGAAAAGTTTACGTAAATTAGGAAACTTTTGTATCAGATATACAGCCATTGATTAACAAGACATTTCTTTTGTTTTTTCTTCATGAATTATTAATACGTTAAATAAGAAAAAATGAAGTGCTTGACATCGTGATGACTGCAAGGTTTAACGTTTTATGTTGAAAACTTGTCACTTGTGATGTTTTTGCTTTCCCCTTTTAGTTTGGCAAAGGTATCTACTTCGCGGATATGTCGTCCAAGAGTGCGAATTATTGCTTCGCTACAAGGTCAAAGAACGTTGGTTTGCTGGTTCTCAGCGAGGTTTGTTAGTCTGATTTTGGGGCATTATTACTTCTATTAATATATGCGCCCCTAGCCTCGAATAAGCTAAGGCCCTTGACCAATGTTCCAACGACAGCTAATAGATAAGGACCTACGTTTCAAGGACGTCAAATTTCCGCGAAATGCGTTCTCAAAATGACCGTTGTCAATTGTAGCGTGTAACGTAACCCACAAAAACATGCCAGCAGCCCAAAATCACAATTTGAGTGATCAGTTAACGTAACGATTTATCGAGAATTCGCTCCTAACCTTTTAAATGCAAGTTAGGAGTGGATCGCAAAACTAAGCCAGAACGCCTCAAATAGACAGAAGGGCTCAATATGCAGATTAGCCGATTTTTTCAACTGTTAAGCGTTTTTAGGGACGAACGAGAAGCGAACACTATCGTCTCTTCCTGACTTCTTGCACCCTCCCCTCCCCAGTAACAATCTAACACTAACACCTGCTGAGCGAAAGACGTGCTACGAGAAAGTCTTCTGGCGGTTGTTTCCGTTCGAATACTCCTCTCTCTTCTCACTTAAGAGAAAGATAAATTCCTGCTGCTTTCTGTTAATTGTCGTTGTTTATTCCCAGGTTTCCCTTGGAAAATGTAACGAGCTTCTCGCTGCAGATTACAAGGCTGATAAGCTCCCGCCAGACTGTCACAGTGTTAAGGGCATGGGAAAAGTGGCCCCTGATCCCAATGACACGTATACAATGTATGTTTTCAGTGTTGGTCGTTATTGTTTATTAGTATAATTTTCAGCGGTGAATATTAGAATTCGGTGTTATATTTACCGCGCTACCCGGTAAATATAACATTTTGGAGGCGCGGCTGCTAAGCTAAGCAAGAACTTTTCGTGCCTTTTTATCGTGTTTTAGCACGTTGTTTTGTGAATTCTTATATTCACCGCTGAAAATTATACTAAAACAATTATTCGCCTCAGGCTCAGTGAATATTGGGGAATATTTACCTCGACTACGTCTCAATATTCACTTCGCCTTCGGCGAATAATTGTTAATTAGTGCCAGATTTTGCTGAGCCTGTACAACAGTGTAAGGAACAGTTTATTATGTAGGATATGCCATCCCCCTTCAAAATGCTAGTGTGCATTCTTCTGGCACTATTCACTTTATTCCAATTCCCGTTTAAGATGAACAGAATAAGCGGCATATTAAGGTTTTCCAAAAGGACGCGTATTCGAGCGTATTCCGAAAACGGAGAAGTTATTACGGAGGTGACCAAGTAACGCTCGGAATAGTCTGGGCACGACTAGCACTGACATTTCGGCGGCCGGGCACGATTTTCGCGCCAAAGTCTCCCCAAAGTCTTCCCAAAAGAACACGTATTTTCCGAGCAAACCGTGTTCTGTTTATTCCGCTCATTCTGCTATCGGGAGCTATCGTTCGTTCTGAAAGTGGAATATGTACTAAAAAAACAGGTAAACCGAACATTGCGAACATCTTTTCATTCAAGTCCCTATAGCAACCAGGACGGCAACGAGAACGCCGCAAAACGACACGTTTTAATGAGCAAAAGTTATCGCTCTGCATGCTTTCCACGTGCGTTTTACATGTTGGTACATTTCTTTGCCGTCCTCTGCAGAACAACAGGGATCTGAAGATCTACGACGGCGACGTCAAGGAAAACGTCACTTCAAAGTATAACTGCACAATTTAAATCTTTCGCGATTTTTCCGCCTCGTTTAACTCTTACAATAGTAGCGAATTAAATGAAGCTATGATCTTCGCAGTTATGGACGCAATTGCGTAGAGAAGCCTGAGAAAATTCAGGACTTCAACGGGGTTTGAACCCGTGACCTCGCGATGCCGGTGCGACGCTCTAACCAACTGTGCAATGAAGCCACTGATGTTAGGAGCTACTTCATAGGAGCGAAGTATCCGAAAAATAAATTGGTACCAGCGGTTTTAGAGTGAAAACAGAATAAAAGATTCTCTGATGCATGCACACATTGTCGTCCGACAGCCACAAATTTGGTGATTTCACGTCGTCGTTATGCAGACTACCCCCAAAATATGAACTACAATGCGTGCTGCACGTGGAGCACGATTAATTTTCCTCCTCTAACCAATCATTTCATTGTTTTGTGGCGTTGTCGTTGACGTCGCCGTCGTAGATCTTAAGGTCCCTAACAGCGTCAAATGACCAGGCAAAATCAGCGGTTCGGGCAAAACGTCAGCACACGACGATGAATTTTTCGCTCCCTCTCCAAACTTGAACGCTGTTCATACCAGTTTCATTCTTAGATGAGAGAGACACATTTTACATATTGAGAGAGTTGAACTGAATAATCACGAAGTGATTAGGATAACGCGAGTTTCTACTTTGAAATAACGTTCTCCTTGCCGTTGCTGTCCTCGTTGCTAAAGCTCCCTAATGACCGATCCCTAGGCGCGCGTTTTCGGCGGCTGATCAGTGCGCGAGAAAAAATGTCCCATATCATTTGCGCTTCGAATTCTCTTTTCTCATTCTCCCGGCCACTTAAGAATATTGTAGCCTCGCTCATTTTCCAAGCGTTCTCTTACTGTTAGAGCGATAAACGTTGGTTTCTTTGCAGGCCAGATGGGGTTGTGGTCCCTTTTGGTAAAAGCACGGAGACTGGTGTGGTTAACCCGCGTGGATATACGCTCAACTATAACGGTATGCTGTGTTTAATATTAGTTTGCGAAACCTAGAAACAGCGCTTTCCAAGGTGATGTCGCTCATTTTGCCATTTTAATAGCAGGCAGTTTCTATCCGCCACGACTTACAATTGTGCGTCATTCACGGTTTTTTTGTTTTGTTTTGTTTTGTTTTTTCTTTCTTACTTGGTTTTGCAGAATACATCGTCTACGACACCGGTCAGGTAATTACCTCCTTTGCTCTGATTGTCAGTGGATCCACTCACCAAAAATGGCAGACGTTAATGAGGCTCCAGCCTCGTTTGCATTGCACGTGCATTTTTGATGAGGTCCATTTCCCATAGAAACGCTCTTTTTCCAATGCGCAAGATTTATGCAAGTAATATGCAAATGACAGCCCAGGCGGGGCTAAGCGTGACCAAGTTGTCAGGGCGCTGGACTTAAGATCAAAAGGTTCCGGGTTCAAGTCTCGGTCTCACAACTTGGATATGTTCCGTGTTTCAACTCTTCGGCTGCGCTTGTACCGGCTTTGAGTGGACACAGTAGCCCTCCTGGTGGACAATCTCGTATGGTTCCGATGTCCCTTTCTAGCCCTTCCCCAATCCATTATTTTTCTTGTCAAACGTTTTTTAGCCGACGGAACCCAAGGAGGGTTTGCATTTAAGGTTTTAACGACAAAGCAAGCATGCCTTGGATTGATTGTTTTCCTGTGTTTCAGGTGCGAATGAGGTTCTTGGTGAAGGTCAAGTTTAACTTCAAATAAGTCTGCTACGCCCTCAACGGTCGACACGACGAGACAAAACGAGAAAAATAGGAGCCACCTTAAGGTGGCTGAACACAGTTTTTAAGTACTTATAAGTTCTCTACTGCAATATTTAGGCTGTTTTTATATGAAAGCTCAAAGCTGGCCACAAGCAAGCACTACCACAAAGGTTTATATTTTTGGCAGTTTGGGTGCTCTGCGGACTGTTGCCATGGTAACACATGTAGATTAAAAGAAGGGCTGAAGGATGCTTTTTTTCTCATTTATGCAAGATTCACTCGTTTTTGTTTTTGTTTTTGTTTTTTCAGCATTTGCCCACTTAAAAAAAAACCAGAAAATATAGTAAGTGTAACAGTTGTTATGATTGAATTTAAACACGAACTTTTCATAAATTGTTGACTGGCGTTTTGTGGTTTTCTCATGCAAAAAAGTTTCTGTTAAATTTCAGATTTGTTTTGATAGACCATTCATTAGTCGTCTGAAGTATTCTTATTCCAAATTTCTCTAAAATCTAACGACTGGTTCATGAGAAATTGGGGAAAACAGTCACCAGCCGTCGTCTCAAATTTTTGAAGCAATGCGCATGCGCAGGATTTTGTACGCATTATTTTTGTTATGCTTTGATTTACGTAATGGCGGTGAACTTATACCGTATTTGCCGAACCATCGCGAGCAAGAGAAAAAATGAGCTTTTTGCCGTCGCCGCCATATTTGTTTCCTTTTTTAAAATTCGGCCTTTTAAAAATACCGCTGACCGCGAAAAAACTGTGTTCGGCCACCGTAAGGGGAGCTTTCAAAATCGATCTTTATTTTATTCCACGTTGGTTAAAATATTTATTGTGGTTTAATCTTGCTGCCGGTGTAAACCAAGTGACAAAAGACAAAAGTGAGGCTTTCAATGCCAAGTTGAACCTGGTCAAGGTATCCAGGAACTTTACTCAAGGTCGAACTAAGTCGGGAAGAACGTTGCGAAAAAGATTTCGTTAGCCCCCCTTTACAGAAGTTAAGTGCTTCCCCTAATCGCGATATATAGGTTATTCGTGCTGACATGCAGTATTCGCACAAGCGAGGCTTTGCGAGCGAGTGAGTTGTGAAAACAAACGAGTGCGTAAATGTCGTAAGAAACCACTAATAAGATTAGTTTGTCACTATACATACCGATGAATCTACTGAGCTACTCCCTGATTGGACGACCAAACGCTTTTCGCTCTTGAGAGAAAACCACTTCGATGTTGAAGCGATTTTTCAATTGGAAAAAATATCGAATATTATTCTCAGTATGTCGCGTCGTTGTGATGCCTCATCCAGGCTGAAATTGTTTAGACCACGTGGAAGGGCGTGATGCACCAGGGGCACGACGTTTGTTGTTGTTGGAGCATTCACTTTTATAGACGATTCGAATGGTAACATTTATTTATCGGTACACGTAGAGGGAAAAGCCCACATTGAACAATAGTTTAAGGTCGAAAATAGCTCTCGTGTTTTGAGTGTTTTAGCAAGGCAGCATTAAAGCCAATTTTGGCTACCATGACTCCTTGTCTTGTCTATTCACATTTTTGACCGACAAGGGAACTTCTTTTGTGTCACAAGAAAACTTGTAAACCACTGACAACATGATTTTTCTATGAAGGTCTTGGCCTTATGAGGAAATACAACCCTTTGTAAGATGTAGAAAGTTCTGAAGACTTGGTCTCTGTCATCACCGTGATTTCCTTAGCTTGTTAGGTGACATAGCGGCCTGTAATTTGGCATTTATGCCATCCCTTTGGTGCTATTTTTTGCCATCCTTTTCGCGGTATTTCCTGTGACAAGGAGGGTAGTACGATCCCTTGACCCCGTGGGAGAGCACCATACGTCATAGGCTCGGTTTACCAGCTGTTTCGGAGGTGAGCCGGACCCCAGTGGGCGGCGGCGGAAATCGAGCCTACATACGTCATCTGAAGTTCGTGTTTGAGAACAAAAAATAGCGTTGTATCTCAAAATTTGCTATGCCTATATCCCTTCACTAACTCTCTGGAAGGCTCATAAGGGGTACGTCTATCAATTTATTTGCCACGGTAATTAAGGAACGGCAGTCGAGGAAAGTCATATAAAGGACAAATGAAAATGCTAGCCGTTTTTTCCAGGCTCTTTGTTCAAGAGTCGAGAAACTCCCACGTTTTTCCATCGGGGGCATTGACCAGACGTTCAAACGCTTACTTGTTGCAGAACCGTTCCTCAATCTAACATGAGACCTTTTCCGATCTACTGCGCTTTTGGGTGCTTCCATCTCCTCTTACAATAAGTATTTTTCAGTGTACTTGCTTATGCTTACATTTGCTGTATTGGAGAAAACTCGAGTAAAATAAAAATTATTGTAATATCAACAAAAGTTGTTTTGCGAGACTCCCCGCGTGGCATGCGCAGCTGGAGAACGATAGCTGTTGGCGAGCTTATATACACAGTTCACAAGGAAGCACAATCGGGTAATACAGGAGACCGTTATAGTTTCCACGAAATAAATATATTGCAAGAGGAATTTTAGGAAAAGGAGCATATAAACCCGCGCGCTACGCGCGGATACACGCATATAATTGACCTCTTGACCTTCAAGCACGTGCGGGAAGTTGTCAACTTTCCGGAAAGGACTGGGCAGGAAAGTTTCCTTGAAGATGGCGGGTAATTTTCCATGAGGTCTTTGTGCATTGTCCGTGTAGTTTAGTTCTACTTTGCAGCATATTAGTGTTACAGAATGGCTGATAAAAGACCTAAACGTCAACGGAAAGAACGATTGGCTACGGTAAGTTGTTTGAATGAGTCTTGGAGCATTTGGCAAGGGGATTCGTGCGCCTTGTTTGGTCTGCGCGGAAACCATGCTTCAAAACAATGACGTGAAATGTACATGAAAAAAAAAAAGTTTAAAAAACTTAATTTTAGCGCGTAATTTTATCAAAACTAGGCGGATTAAAGTGAGAAGTCGGATTTTCTTTGAACTGATATGCGAATCTTAAATTAATAAGTATTCATTGTGAAGTCTTGCGGCTTGATTTCCGATCGTGTTAGA
>BLFK01000862.1:5319535-5342035 GCA_014634185.1 Astreopora myriophthalma
GTCACTATACATACCGATGAATCTACTGAGCTACTCCCTGATTGGACGACCAAACGCTTTTCGCTCTTGAGAGAAAACCACTTCGATGTTGAAGCGATTTTTCATTTGGAAAAAATATCGAATATTATTCTCAGTATGTCGCGTCGTTGTGATGCCTCATCCAGGCTGAAATTGTTTAGACCACGTGGAAGGGCGTGATGCACCAGGGGCACGACGTTTGTTGTTGTTGGAGCATTCACTTTTATAGACGATTCGAATGGTAACATTTATTTATCGGTACACTTAGAGGGAAAAGCCCACATTGAACAATAGTTTAAGGTCGAAAATAGCTCTCGTGTTTTGAGTGTTTTAGCAAGGCAGCATTAAAGCCAATTTTGGCTACCATGACTCCTTGTCTTGTCTATTCACATTTTTGACCGACAAGGGAACTTCTTTTGTGTCACAAGAAAACTTGTAAACCACTGACATGATTTTTCTATGAAGGTCTTGGCCTTGTGAGGAAATACAACCCTTTGTAAGATGTAGAAAGTTCTGAAGACTTGGTCTCTGTGATCACCGTGATTTCCTTATCTTGTTAGGTGACATAGCGGCCTGTAATTTGGCATTTATGCCATCCCTTTTGGTGTCATTTTTTGCCATCCTTTTCGCGGTATTTCCTGTGACAAGGAGGGTGGTACGATCCCTTGACCCCGTGGGAGAGCACCATACGTCATAGGCTCGGTTTACCAGCTGCTGTTTCGGAGGTGAGCCGGACCCCAGTGGGCGGCGGCGGAAATCGAGCCCACATACGTTATCTGAAGTTCGTGTTTGAGAACGAAAAATAGCGATGTATCTCAAAATTTGCTATGCCTATATCCCTTCACTAACTCTCTGGAAGGCTCATAAGGGATACGTTTTATGTTTTCATTTATATATTCACATCAGCTATCAATTTATTTGCCACGGTAATTAAGGAACGGCAGTCGAGGAAAGCCATGTAAAGGACAAATGAAAATGCTAGCCGTTTTTTCCAGTCTCTTTGTTCAAGAGTCGAGAAACTCCCACGTTTTTCCATCGGGGGCCTTGACCAGACGTTCAAATGCTTACTTGTTGTAGAAGCGTTCCTCAATCTAACATGAGACCTTTTCCGATCTACTGCGCTTTTGGATGCTTCCATCTCCTCTTACAATAAGTATTTTTCAGTGTACTTGCTCATGCTTACATTTGGTGTATTGGAGAAGACTCGAGTAAAATAAAAATTATTGTAATATCAACAAAAGTTGTTCTGCGAGACTCCCCGCGTAGCATGCGCAGCTGGAGAACGATAGCTGTTGGCGAGCTTATATACACAGTTCACAAGGAAGCACAATCGGGTAATACAGGAGACCGTTATAGTTTCCATGAAATAAATATATTGCAAGAGGAATTTTAGGAAAAGGAGCATATAAACCCGCGCGCTACGCGCGGATACACCCATATAATTGACCTCTTGACCTTCAAGCACGTGCGAGAAGTTGTCAAATTTCCGGAAAGGACTGGGCAGGAAAGTTTCCTTGAAGATGGCGGGTAATTTTCCATGAGGTCTTTGTGCATTGTCCGTGTAGTTTAGTTCTACTTTGCAGCATATTAGTGTTACAGAATGGCTGATAAAAGACCTAAACGTCAACGGAAAGAACGATTGGCTACGGTAAGTTGTTTGAATGAGTCTTGGAGCATTTGGCAAGGGGATTCGTGCGCCTTGTTTGGTCTGCGCGGAAACCATGCTTCAAAACAATGACGTGAAATGTACATGAAAAAAAAAAAGTTTAAAAAACTTAATTTTAGTGCGTAATTTTATCAAAACTAGGCGGATTAAAGTGAGAAGTCGGATTTTCTTTGAACTGATGTGTGAATCTTAAATTAATAAGTATTCATTGTGAAGTCTTGCGGCTTGATTTCCGATCGTGTTAGAGGTCTTAAAGCACGGAACTGGCAAAGGACAAACAAATTGAAGGCTTGCTCTTATCTTCCCAATTGTGGTTCTTAGGTGTTTGAAACACGGTCGTATGTATTAAACAGCTAATTTCTTCTCAGATTTTTTTTATTGGGCTTGACTATTGTGAGCAAATGCAGACCTTCCGAAACAAATCTGTCTGTCGTTGAGGTTAACGCGTTTCGAATTCGCAAAACACAAGGGTTCCCGTCCTGTCTAAGAAACTAGTTTTGGGTTTCTCAAAATCAAAGTCTAAACAGTAGATTCTTTAAAAAAAAACGTACAAAAGCATATCAAGTTGTTCAAAGCCTTCTGAAATAACCATACCATACGTGAACGATTTCATTCACAGACGGTTGGGATTTCGTCAATTTCCAGTTGTATTGATTGCGGTACGGGGCCTTGAAGAGATGGTTTAATAGCAAATATAATTTAATTTATTTGCAAGTTTGTAATATAATTATTATCTCCAATAGGAGTTCTTCAGAGCGGGTCTGCTGCACAAAGAGGAAGTAGAATTGAGAAGGGCTCTACATGCATCCTTGAAGAAAGCAGGGACTGCTTATCAGAGGACACAGGAAAAACCTCATGAATCAGTCTCTCTTTCTTGGAACACCATGGTGTCAAAGCATGAACAAGTCAAATCTGCTGAATCGGCTACCACAAAGTCTGTTTGTACTGGTACCAACACAAGGTTTCGGATCAAGTCTTCTGCAAGAAAAAGATTTGAAAAGTCTTCAAGGCAGTATAGGGATTACCTTGAAAAGAAGGATGTTGAAAGAAAGGAAAGTCAAATCAGTGGAGACACAGGCTGGGTATCAACCACACCTTTGAAGAGAAAGGGTGATGATAATGCTAACAGTTGTTTGGTTAAAAAGAAGGACAGTGAACGTAGGGGAAAGGCAACACTTCAAAGGAGTGGCAATACGGCATCAACCAAATTACAAAAAGGGAAAGGTGGTGAAATTATTTCTGACAAAGAAAAAGGGAAAAGAAAAACAAAGAAGTCCTCTGAGGAAGAGGCTGGGAAATCTGTCACAAAGGAAGACCTTGAAAACCCACTTAAAACAGTCAAAGTGTCGAAGTCTTTGTGGGAAAGAGAGCCAACTCTTCTACCCAAAAGCAAGTTGACTTTAAGGAGGTCTTTCAATAACAGAAAGGTGAAAGGTTATCGGAAAAGCAAAGTTGTTCAAAGCTTGACTGAGAAATTTTCGGCCAATGAAAAAGATGAAAAACAGCTACTTACATTAAGAAAGAAAGGCAGTGAAGGTATAAATGGTGTGGAGTTTGGCAGTGAGAAAATATCAAAGAAAACTTATTTGAAGACGAATGAGATTGGGAAAGTAGAACAAAACTGTGGTCCATCAGAAGAATCAAGTAAAGTTGACAGTAGTTGTGAATCTAGACAACATGCATCAAACTTACTGCAAGGAACAGCTAGGAGAAGACTTAAACACAAGTTTAAAGACCGAAAGCTTGTAAACCCTCTAGGGGAGATCTACATCCCAGCTAATGTAGCAAAGACAGAGGACTTTCTGACATTCCTTTGCTTAAGAGGTAAGTGGGTAAAGTTCAGAAAATGTGTCCCAACAGATTCTCCACAAATGACTTACAAATCACCTGGTTTGGCAGATGAGGTTTCTTGGATGTGTCGTATCCCCTGAAAATGGGAGGATAGGTCCAGAAATGCCCCTGACAAGGGGCACACTGATTTTGGTCAATGTCATGAAAGTGTCCATCACCAAACCCTTCTCCCCAACTTGACGTCACTCGTGTCCACAAAGGCAGACGATAAATGTCAAAAATGATCTCCTGAAGCCTGTACTCATACTCTACAATTAATCATATAAAGTTACCATGTTTGATGAGCTTCGACCCCTTTCTCAAATGTCCCCAAAACTCTTTGGGTCCAAAAAGCCATTTTGTAAAATTATGATCTGTTCATTTGAAGAGGCTGATCCTTTAACATGTTTTAAAGTTAGGAATGGCAAGGTTGTAGGCTTGAAAGCGCTTTTGTTTTTAAGATACAGTGGGAATTGTGGCACCCGAAATAGGCCCAAAAAGTTTTGGGTGGTTTGAGAAATGCACTCATGAACCCTAACAATTAACTCTAAACCTCACCTTATTGTTGTAAATATCTACAAGTTGTACTTGACACTTAGACTTAAGGGGAAACTTTGTGTTGTCTTCTATAACCTGCACGCATCTCACTATTATGCGTGCTCATATCTTTTTGACACCTTGGCCCTATCCTTTTTTCAGGGATTGGGCCTCGAGGGGAGGGAGGAGAAGATTAGTATAGCCTGAACCTTTCAAGGCTTTGAAACCGCTGCATGATAATGTTGATTCCTGTTTGTCAGCATCCTGGAGCCACGATTCACTCCGACAATAGTTTGGAGAAGACAGGAAAAAATATAAACATAGGCAGGATGTTTGTCACCAGAATCTAGTTTGATGGTGTAGTTCTCACAAGTCCCCTCTAACTGGAAGAGCATCCGAACTATAGTAATCAGGGCCCAGTTGTTCGAAAGGTGGATAACGCTATCCATCGGATAAATGCTAGCAAATCTAATTGAGTTATCCTTTGGATACTGATTTATCCAGTGGATAGCACTATCCACCTTTCGAACAACTGGGGCCAGAAGGTAGAGTTCAAAATTGTGACCGATACAGGTACCAATGCTTCAAACATTTCCTTGTTGCTGATGAGGAAAAAAAATTGTGGTCTAGTCGCCACCTTTGCAACTAGGTTTTTGCATGATATAGATTAAAAATTAAACAGGTCAAGTCCAAATGCATGTTACCTTCTCTAGTTTTACTTTCATCTTGAGAAAAAAAGAGCAAACATATAAGTCTGTCTTTTTTGTCTTTTGACATTACACTTTCTCCTTTTTACCGTGGGTGCAGAATTTTAAGGTAGGTACTTCATATATCACACATTATGGTAAATCCAATTTAAACCGGCAACTAAACATTTATTGTTGGCGACTATTTTTCGCCACTTGGGCACCAAAAGGCGACTAACCAATTTTTTTTAATTTTGACCCCTGTTAGGAGTTCTTAGATTGCTTTTTATGCTTGCATCTTTACCAATAAATTCATCATTGCAGCATACCTGTAGTTCACAATGATGACATACTTAGACTTCTAATCAATAATTTAATAATTTGTTCTTTTTCAGGTAATTCGAGTCTTCCAAAGTCTTTTGAAGTCTTCAACAATCCTGATCCCTTTTTCACTCAGCCCTCTGACCAGTCTCCTGGTGATGCGACAATGCTCTTCCCAGCATTCCCCATACAGTCATCAGTTGTTTACTCACCACCTTCGTCAAGAGCACCTACTCCAAGTGAATCTTCAGCAGCTTCGCCCATGTCATCTAATGATGGCTGGGCAGTAAATGATGTCTGAATTGTTAGGTGAAAGTGTTACTACAGACAGTAGTCAATGATTGGTGAATGCTGTCTTATTATTATTACTATTATTTCAAACAGAAACTCAGCAACCAAGGAAACCCAGTTTTAATTGTAGATTCACAACTTCCCAGCTTATTGGCACTTAGCATTTTCCTATCAGCCTCAGTGAGGTATTAAAGGAGCAGTATATTACCTTGCAGCATGAGATGGAAGCATGCAGCCATTGTAATGGTCAACTTCACTCCTACAGGGTTATTTGTATATGTTCACTTGGTACAGCACAGGTGTCGTACAAAGAGTATTTATTAACAAAATGCTATTTTTAATACAGCTGGATTGATATTATATTTTGATATTTCCTTTTATGTGTGTAAAAATTTCTTTAGGTTTGGTGATGAAACAAAATGATGAGGCTGGAGACTCAATAAATGCTTATTTATTATACATGTGTTCTTGATTGAACTTATCTGGTATTTGTTGTTGTTGCAACACAATCACTGAGAATTTTACCAGTTCCTTGAAGGACAGGGGAAAGCTGAAAGGAGCAAAAGTTCAACAGCCCAGGTTTCCTTTACTTCCATTTATAATATAGATAGGATCCTACGTGCACTCTGATTGGTCAAAAACCCATGTTTTATCAGAGTATAAAACATAGAAAAAGCGTGTTTTATTGTTTTTCGCCACATTACCTCTATATCATAAAGCAAATGAAGAAGCCTGAGCCGTGTATTACACTGTGATAAAACACTCCGGACATTTGAGAACACTCGAGAAGTGTAGACAACACTCGCCTGCGGCTCATGTTGTCTACATTTCCCTCGTGATCTCAAATGCCCATCGTGTTTTATCACAGTGTAATACACGGCTTAGGCTTCTTTATTTGTTAATTATTTTAGTACTTAGCTAAATGAGTATAACCAAATATGGATAAACTGCAAACAGGCACATGAATAGCAAAGCCTGTTCTCTGGTCTGGGTTGTTGTTTCCCAGTATTGGGCAACTGTGCCTTTGAGGTTTACTTCAATGTAAAAACCTGTCAAACTGTCTTTGTTTCGTTTGGTCATTGTTTCATGTTTTTCTCTTTTGTTGCCTTTGTGTTACGTCATTCTTGAGTTTCACTGGTTTTACATGGAGGACGAGCCGCTTTAATTTTGGAATCCTCTCACGTGAAAGAAACTAGAGCACCTGCTTGGTGTAGGCTAAGTTTAGACTACTAGTGCATCTAGAGTAGAAGTGGTGACATCTACGAATTGGCATGTGCTGACCTCTTCCTTGGCTTCTGGCCCTGACCAGGAGCCAAAGGAGAGGTACTGGGAATGAGGTTGGATGTTTGCTTGCATTTTGGCATGGTCCTTCTGCTTGTCTATTGCCATGCAAAATGTGTCCTGCATTTTATGAATCATCTTCAAGGTGTTTTACCAGAATGTGGCAGCTCTTAATTTTACTGGAAAAATAATAAGCCTCAGAAAATTACGATGGAGTCATTAAATAGTTTCCTGACTTTCGCCTTTAGCTGTGGGATGCCTGTTCCATACTTTGCAGACACTGGTATCACAGGTAGAGGTAATGTCTCTGCAATTCTTTGAGTTTCACCCTCAGGCTCCACAATGTCTGTCTTATTAGCAACAATAGCACCTGGTCTCTGTGAGAGCTGGTCCTTGTAAAGTGCTAACTCTTCTCGTAAGCAAGCAAATGTGGTTAAAGGGTCTTTCTCAGAAATGTCCAAAACGTAAAGAAGGCAGCGGCATCTCTCAATGTGGCGCAGAAAGGCATGTCCCAGACCTTTATTGAGATGGGCTCCACTTATTAATCCTGGAATATCAGCAACTGATGAAGGAAGTACATGAGATTTGGAAACACTTTGTAAACACTACCAATAAAGGAAAACAGAACTTTTTTGATATCTCAAAATCTACAGACATTGTAATTTCATCATTGTACTAAGTGGCTTTGAACTACTGAGATGTTGCCTAAGGTACAGCTGCAAGTGGCAGACTCGGCTTTCAGCAGTGTACAATGTAATCATTGGCTGAGGTGAGGTGGAGGTCAAATCAGTTTGAAACAAACCAGTACCAGCAATCTGTGAATAATCCTCAAACTCCATGATGCCAACATAAGGATTTATTGTAGTGAAAGGATAAGCAGCTACCGCTGGTTTTGCTCTAGAAATTGCTCTCAAAAGAGTTGACTTGCCAGCATTAGGGAAACCAACCTGAAACATCCAAGCCACACATATAGAAAGTAAATGAATAATTAGCAGGTAGTTAGTTATAGAATTTGGGAAATGAGGGATGCTAGCTGCTTTCCATGCATGGCAGCAGTGGCTTAAGTCTGTTTTCAATGCAGACCATCTCTTTAAAGACTGTAAATAACCCAGGGACATACCTAGTGTTCCAGATAAGAGATGGGTCTTGAGTCAAGAAAACTGAAAAAACTCGACACCTGACCCAACAAATCATGTTATGAACTTGAGAACATGTGTAGAGAATGGTATTGACCCGTCCTGATTCCCTGTGGGCACCCTGCCTCATAAAACGTACTGGAACACTGGACACCCCAGTGTTAATTTAACAAGGATGAGGAGAGTATTGCTGACCATGAGTTCATCCATCCAAAGGAGTCACATGGCAGGTGATGATAGTTGCAATTTGGTGCATGCATTTTGGGGGAGGGGAGAGATGACAATGAGGATCAGAACAGGTATTGCACTGCCTGCTTCCTATTCCCTTATTCCTGAAGTTCTGTTTTCTGTTTTCGTTTATTTTAGAAGCATTGTTTCCACTGAAAAGGTAAGTTTGTGATCCCATTATATTTATGCTGTGTTGTGCCCTCGCTAAGAGTTGATTCCCAGTAACTCCAACCCACTGTAACTAAAATCTCATGCTAATGTGACCAAAATCTGGATTTGCTTGCTACGTTTACTGTAATTTTACTGCAATTTTACCCTTGGTAACTTAAATCTCTTGCTAAATCAAAGAGACCTTTTTAAGGAAGACAGTGACTCCTTAAATTCTCACTTCTGTTAAATTTTAACTTACCAAGCCAATATCAGCTATTGTCTTAAGTTCCAATTCCACAACTTTTTCCTCTCCATGAGTCCCTTTAGTTGATGTGTCAGGTGCACGATTGAGCGCTGACTTAAAGTGTGCATTTCCAAATCCACCCAGACCACCTTGGGCAGCCACAAATGTTTGCCTCTCAGCTGTCATGTCAGCTATCACCTGACCATTTGCCTTTACCATTGTTCCAAGAGGAACCTGGCAAATACAAAAGTAACTAGTTAACAATTTGAGTTAAGTTAATGGAGCTACTGAGGTCAACTTGTCCCTGATGTACCATAACCAAGGGCATCCAATAGAAATGCTATAAAAAAATATTTGTAATATATAAGTCACTTAGGCTTGTCACGACTTCAGTACAGGCACAATGGAAATCAGGAATCAAAATCTACTAGAAAAGAAATGAGGCTACAAAAATGGCAGAGCAATGCCAAGAGTATAGCCATGCTAGTCTTCCTTTCCCAAAAACAACCCAGCGTGAAAAACATGTTTTTACAAATTGTAAATAGCAGACTTAAACATCAAGTTCCTGAGAGTTTTCAGTTGCATCAAACATTGAGTTTCTCTTTAAATAAACCAAGATTTTCACCTCAAATACGCAATCTGAGCCACTCTTCCCCTTACAATCATCTCCTTTGCCAGCCCCACCATGCTCAGCTTTAATGTGTTTAGGAAGGTGGGCAAGTTCCTTTACTGAGTAATCCGAAATCAGAACAATGCTCCCTCCATGGCCACCATCACCACCATCAGGCCCAGCTTTGGGTTGGAATCTACGCAGGAAATGCAGGAAATGTTATAAATAATATGTGGTGGCATTGAGAGAGATCTTCATTTCTCAAGCTCATTAATAATTTATAAGACCAAAGTTTGGATATGTGATCTTAATTAGCATAAACTTAGCCTTTTGACAACTTTAAATTTAAATTGCTCTTAAAATACTGATTCCTTTGAGAGGCAATATCAAACACTCAAAAGAGTGTTTCATCAGACATCCAAACACCTCGAATTCAGTTAAAAAACTCTTGAGCCTTCGGCCTCATTTTTCATCGACTCGCTTCTCAGTGTTTGGATATCTGATGAAACACTCTTTTTCATGTTTCATATTAATATTACTTCACCTAGTTCACAAGAACAAATCTACAAATAAACCAGTTCTTTCCTTGCTTTTGCCCACAAAATTAGTACAGTTTTGAATTGAATTTGTGCTCTTACCTCAGACCACAAATGAGTTTGAAGTTCATGGCTAATTTTGAAAAGTAGTTGGCATATTGCCAAACATCATGATGTGAGAGCAATTATTACGATCAAGACAAAGTGATCAAAATTAAGCCAGAAAGTTTGGGAAAGTTGTCCGAGAATTCTGTGAAGCCCCAAGCCCTTATGAAACCCCTGATTACATTGCTCTTTATGGAGTGGAGTTATCAAGTGAGCTTTGTATTAATTTTTATCCTCTTAAATGGTCATTGCTGTAAAAAGATGTCATCTGTTGAATGCCAAAGTGCGGTGAGAACATTAATGCTCACTTTTTCCTCCTGAAGTGAACACACCCATTGCCACCATCTCCAGCCTTTAACACTACTTTCTTCCAGTCAATAAACTGTCTTTCCTGTTTCAATAAAGAAAACTTCAATATCTAAAATGCATCATAATAGATATACTCAGGGTCACATGAAAAAAATAATAATCACCTAATCCCTGAATAAGCTGGATCCATAGGTCTTTCACAATCAGTTTGCTTGCTCTGCCCAGGCTAAGCATCTTATGTTGGTCCAGCGAGTGTACCAAATTTGCATGCAATATATTTTTCACTCTCCTGCTGCAGTGAACCTCCCCTCTTGTAATGCTCACATCAAAGTTAAGCCATAGGGCTGGTTATAGTTTAGACGGGGTTTAGCAGGTGCTTAACAAAACTGCTGTGTTACAAGTCATTTTCATTTTGGCCAACAATAGTATGTTGTCAAAAAGCCTGTCAAGAAGGCAAGAGCAGAGGAGAAAAGCATTTATCTACTCAGTACTTGAAGCAACTCATTTCTAGAAAGGTCTGGAGGTAAAATTATTGTTGTAAACTGGGGTCTGATAATTTAGACTTTGTTTAAATCCCATTCCCATGATTGGGACAAGAAATGGGAGCAGGCCATCCACAGGCAGCCCAGACTCACATCATGGCCTGTGCTTAGTGCTTGCTACCGATTTATAGGGTTTATATATATATATATAGGGTTTTGTGATTTGCTCCTAACCTTCATAAGGAAAGTTAGGTGCGAATCACAAAACCAGCCCAGAAAGCCTCAAACCGACACAAGGATGCAAGATACTGCAAAAGTAAGTTTGTTTTAATTACTTTCTTTGCTGTGAGCTAAGATTAGGCGATTTTTTTCCTTATTTCAATTTCTCAAATGAACCCTATAAATCGGTATGATAACTAAGCACACGCCATGTTGTGAGTCTGGGCGGCCTGTGGCCACACATAGGAACTTGCTTTTCTCATGTAATTGCAGACTTACTATCATAAGCACAGCATGATTTACAAATGCACTAAGGTTTTGTAAACCAGGCATCAGGCATCTTTCTGCCATAAGGTTTGCTGCTTTCTCGCCACAAAAGAGGTACTCTGGGGAGGAGAAATTGAGTTATACCTTGGGGAGGGGAATTTTTAGTTCCCTGGGGGAAATATGAAATTGTGATCTCCATTAGATTAAACCCCATCTACCCCATTTTCTTTTTTAAGCAAGTCCTAATATATAAAGCACTGACCTCAACATACCTTGCTGTGAATTTTAGAGCTGTAATATAAACGACTGCTGGAAACCAACAACTTCCTGTACATTGCAGAGACCGTTGATGCTCGGTCGCAAAGTCTGTAGCGTGTGCGTGGTTACTAATTTCGAACCCGCTGACCTGTCGACAACCTGCAAAAATCGAGAGGGAAAGATGTTTACAGAAGATTCGCAGGAGCGCTGATAAATATGGAGGCAAAGTACACGTGGTCACGATCTTGTTTCCGAACTGGGGCGCCAATAACATCGATTTTCAGAAGCTAGTAGCCTAGAGGACAATGGCAGCAGAGCGCCCAAGGCGAAGGATAACACAGCCTTGCTTGGTATGTGAATAGGTATTGGTTCAAAAGCTGTAAGTCGTTTACGGCGACTTCAGTAAAATGTATAATTGCGCGTTGATGTCTGCCTTAAAGGTTTCCCGTTCAGAACTGTTCATCTCATGGTTCGTTTGGCTGACTTACGTGCTGTGTTGCATTCGTAATTACACAGCTGTTTTTAGTCGCCGTTTCGACACCGCATTTACTGTTTGAATAATCTAGCTATTAAATGACACAGATAACATGGGTTTTAGAGAGAAGCCTTTTGCATCGTTTGTTTTACATGAATCGTTTGAAGACTTATGGCATAACTTCAGGTTGAAACGTTTGCTCCTTGGGATGTAGGAGAAAATAAACAGTTTCGTCTACCGTTGCGATATTTATGCCAAAAGGGAAAAAGTGCCATGAATTTCATTTTGAATTTCTATATTAAAAGTTAATTAAGCTCAAAGCTCACCCCAGGCCCGCTTGACTCGGTGAACATTTTGAAACTAAAATCCTCATTTTGTCCACGTTTGGTTTGGTCAACACTTTCTTTTTACTAAGCCTGGAGAAATGTTATTGAAAGTTGAAAGTTTAATTTATGGTAATTGTGACTTGAATACTACAATATTGTCTTATATTTCATTTGTTACAATGCTTTTAAAAGGCATAGACAATAATATTATTTAGTATCACCCAACTAGTAGACTAATGCAAATCCTGCATTTTCATTGGCTACACTACTAGAGGACTATTAGTAATAGTCCTCGAGTAGCGAAAAGCGGGACGCTTCCTTTCGTTTTATTCCCAAATAAAGATTTCTTCAACTTGCATTTGCTAACTTTATTACGGTATTGCCTTTTCTGCCGGACTAGTTGGGTGATACTAGGAACAATTATTAGACCCTTCGCCCTCAAGGCCCAATTAGGCCCTTCGCCCTCAAGGGATCAATAGCCCTTTCAGCTTCGCCTCATGGGCTATTGATCTAATTGGTCTAATTGTTAATTAACGTAATTTATTCGTGAATTGAGCAAGACTCAAAACCTGATGCCACCCTTGTAATAATTATCATTACAGTGCTAAATCTCTTATATCTTTCACACAGTTCCAAAGGCTTGGATATTCTTTAAAAAAGGCCACCAAAGAGTAAAGAGAAAAGCTTCAGGATTAATAAAGTGATGTTTAAACCTCCAATCTTTGGTTTAATGGATACCAAACTAAGTGTTACAGGTTACAGATGCAAAGTCTTTCAGTTTAGAGCCATCAAGATACAGTTCTGCCCACAGTACTAGATCTTCTCCATTTCCCTTCTTGAAACTAGTTTTTTGTTTTTGTTTTATAAACAGTTCTCTTAGGTGTCGTTCACACTTGGTGGCCAGGCACTGTCCCCAGGCACTGGTACAGAATTGTGCATTGTTCAACTTCAGTGCCCATTGTGTAGATTTGTGCCTGTCCCTGATTCAGTGCCTGAGTACGAGGTCTCGACCTTGTACCCGTGCCCGAGCACCATGCCCAACTATTGATACAGGCACAAAAAAGTCGCATTCACACTGGTGCCAATCAGGCACCATGCCCGAGCACAGTGCCCGAGCACCAAGTGTGAACGACGCCTTAGAAAAGGTCTTGGTCGAATAGGTCGAATAGCAGCCACTATATTGATTTTAGGGAGAGCTGAATTGTTTCTGTTGTTTCTTTATCATGTTCTAGAAAGGTACAGTGTACGTGTATCAAACCAATTGAGCGTGTTGACTTTGACAGCATGTCAGCAATGTTGGAGGGGGGAAAGATTCTTTTGGGAAATGTACTCTATTTGTATGCAAATTATTTCTTTTGGTTCAGTAAACCAATATTGTTGCTAGTCATGTGAACAAATGCTGAACACTTCCTGACTTGTCCCAAGAGAAAGAGTCATATTTAAAAGTGTTGTTACAGTAGACAATTGAAGGGCTCCTGGCAAAAACGTCCTAACTGACATTTGCGCAATTTTTAGGTCATTTCTCAAAATCATGGCCAATTTCCACTGAACCAACTGCACTAAAATTATGGGGTGAACATCGCCATGCTATATGCCAAAAATTAGGGCAATCCAATGAAAAGAAGCAAAAAAAAAATTTTACCTGGATTTTGATATATTCTTGCTCTTGCACCCCAACCCCCTTCCCTCAGGATTCAGAAAATTTTTTTTCCTTTGTTATTTTGTTCACATCACTTAAAATAGGTAATTCCATAACTTAATTTATGTGTACTGCGCGAAATCTGGACACACTTTCGCAAAATGACCAAATGCACCGACATTTTCAGGACATTTTTGCTCTGAGCCCTTCAATTTTTGTCTGACAATTTTATAGCAACACAAGTTGCATGAAAAATTGCAGAGTGTAACACACCCTGCCACAGACATTTCTTGCTATTTTTTGGTTGTTGCAATTGTTCTGAAAAGTAGAGGTCTGTTCTACTTTCACAATGAGTCTTGCAACATTGCAAGGAATTTTTCCCTCGTTGCACAATGTAACATCTATCCTACAACTTGTGTTGCAACATTTTGCAGGATCAACCAATGAAAATGCCTCTTTGACCTCTTGATCATCAAAAGCAAGACACGTTGCTAATTTTTTGTTGCCCAGTGTAACACACCTGTCGAGCAACTTGTCTCACAGCATGAGAATTTTTGTGGCAACAAAATTGAGTGAAATTGCGTAGTGTAACAACACCTTAAGTGATTTGGTATTGGGGAAAATTCTTAGTTTTATATAAAAATCTCCTGCATGTAATTACACATAATTTTTCAATTATGACTGAAGTCTTGAGTAGGTGTACCCTGCGAGCAGGGGATTCCCGCCTCTTATCCACTTTGGTAGCGAAATGAGAGAGAAAGCACTGCGAGCAAGCGACTTGTTCCGTCCTGATTCAGCGACGAATAAATTAAAATAAAACTGGAAAAAAAAAAACTAGTGTGAAAACCAGTTTCTTTAACTTCACACAGGCACACGTGAGCATAACATGTGTAATAATGTGACGTGATGGGTGTCGTCAGCAGCACATGCTCCACAGAGAATAGGTTATTTGCTTGCAGTGGTTTCTCCCTCGTTTCACTACCAAAGCCGATAAGAGACGAGAATCCACTGCTCGCAGGGTAGAGTAAGTGTTAAACACCAAGTGACCAGAAAGTTAAATTTGAGGAGTTTCTGTTGATAGTCCTTTTTCACATTATTTGCTTAATGAACTCCACAACATTAACTGTCTTGAGTACTTGATGCTTAGCAGCTTAATTGATGCAATCAATAAATACAGTAGTTGTCTTTCTTAGGAATACAATGGAGGTCTTTTGCATAAGGAGGAAATTATGTTGCGCAGGGCTATGTATGCCTCATTGAATGAGTCCAAGAAGCCTTCACCAAGCAAGCTTCCTTATCATCATTTACCCGTAACAGCGAGCAGGGAAACATTACAAACTGCTGATAGCTCTCAGGTTTATACTGATGTAGCTGAGTCGAAGGGACAAGTTGCAAGCAGTGAACAGTTTATTCCGCCTGATGAGTTAGACAATGCAAATTGTGGCAGTGAGTATGGAAAAAGCTTTAACACAAATCACTCTGCATTGAAAGCACATCCCGAAATAAAAAAGAGGATGAAAATGCCTAAGGAGCCAAGCAAACTTTTAAATTATGTCATCAAGAAAAAGAAGGAGAAAAAGAAAAGAAATGGCTCAAGAGCTCTGTTAAGGACTTTATCTCCAACAAAAATTTCGGGAAGTGGTGAAACAAGTTTTCCTGTTTCTGTGAACGGGAAACTGAAGAAGAAAAGGAAGAAGAGGCAGAGAGGAGCACTTGCAGTGTTTGTTGCCATGAACAAGTCTGTAGGGGGGAAAATAAATAAAAACCATTTTTCTGAACCAGAGAAAGACCTTTTGAAAAGTAAAAAGAGAAGAAGAAGAAAGAGGAAGTCATTGAAGAATGAAGGATGTGATAGAACTGAAAGTGCTGGTGTTGAAGATGAGGAATCACCTATTAAGAAATCAAAAAAAGACGACAAAAAGTAAGTTAAAGCACTTTGGACAGTAAGTTGAAGCACTTTGGACAGTGGTCAAAAACACCTTTTATTTTGTTTTGGTTGTTTTGTTTGTTTGTTTGTTTGTTTTTTTTGTTATTAACTTTGCCAAGGGGACAACGTCAAGTTGGCAGGGTGGCTGCAGCAGTTTGATGCCAATTACTGCCAATGTTATTCTTAGTTATTCACTTAATTGTGCCTTTGTTAGCCTCAAAGCACTGAATGTTTCACAACTTTCCAAGAGCTTGGGTCCACTGTTTCTACTGTATGTTTATTTAGGTCTAACTATTCTTTTCTAAACCAATCCTGAGAGCCGTTGTACACTGTAATAGCTGCTTACGGACCCAAATTTGAAGATGTACTTTATTCTCTAGACCTGTGAGAATGGTGCAAGCACAGAGGAAGTTTGCAAAGTCACACCCACTGAGTCCATCCAGGTAGGCTACAATATAAGGAGACTTCTTCCAAATTTGGTTGAATCATTCAGGAAAATTTTGTTCAACATAGTACCACTTTTGTGCCATTGTGAGTTAGTTAATGAATTTAGAATCAATTTAACATGCAAAATGATGCGTCAAACACATTCCAGTGATCCATTGTTACTTCCAATTAACAACTACATGGCAGAATGGAGGTTGGGTGCCTGGGATGTCCAAGGGCTTCCACTGGAGGCTGGCCAACCAGCCCCTTGGACCGAGTAACACTCCCATGGCTGGCAATCCCTGCAAGCCAGCCGTGAGAACCCATAATATATTACCCTATATTTCCACTGACAAGCAGTGGAAATATAGGGAGGGGAGGGGAGGAAGCAATCCAACTGGGCGAAAGTAGCACAAGAAGGCCAGCAAGATCTCCAACAAGTGCAGCCATGTGACTGAAGGACCACATGAGCATGTGCCTAGGCCACATACCGCTGACCACTACTGCTCTTTGAAGATAATCTTGCTGCCAATCTGCACCACTCTTTGTTGTTAACTTTGTTAAATTGGGTTCAACTGCATTAAAATTTATGTATCTGGGACTTTAGTTTTTTAACTTCTTTGGGGTGGAGTACATTACATGGTATACATCGAATCTTGTCTGTTGACCAGCATATTTATGCTGCTCACTGGGCTTGGCTCAGTTGGTTTAGAAAGTGTTCCTAGTTATCAAATTAACTGCATTCAACTGTTGTTGACAACGTTAGCTTCAAGTATTTGAGCGGTCCAGTTGAGTTTGCTGGTGAGCCTAGAAATTTAATATGTATTTGTAAATTGCTGGCAACTAATAGCATCAATATAGGCTGAAATTCGTGGTATGAGGGGTATGCTGAACAAATAAGCTTTTTTTCAGCCTGAGAATTCCGGAAGAAAGACACTTGTTGTCTACTTCTGTTACAAGAGCCAAGACTGAGGATTTCTTGACCTTCCTTTGTTTAAGAAGTAAGTAATGAGCTTTTGTTAGCCTTATTTACAGAACTCACAGTTCCCAATGGGCAATATTCTTATAGGTTGTGATACATGGAGCTAATGAAGTCTGATTAAGTTTTCAGGGGCCAGTTTTATGCCCTTTGCTTACAAAGGTCATGTTCCAAAACAATTGATAGGTTCAGATTTTAAATAATCTACGTATTAAGCAATAATTCCATGAGCTTGCATCGCATACCAGGTGGTAAGTAGCCAGCGAGGCACATAGCACCAAGTTAGCTATAATCACTCTCATATCCAACAGTGGCGAATTGAATAATAATGAATTCTCAACCTTCCGCTCATTTTTTGTTGACTAAACTTGGCTTGCTGCTGGACAATTTTAAGCTGAAGTAACGTTGCTGGACTCATTTAACGTAAATGTAAGTATAATGGCTTGTAAGCGAGATTCAGAGAGCCAGTGAGCTGTATTGTAGAGAATTGAGAATTTAATAATCGTGTATACTCGTTGTGGGGGTATGCTTGACCTTTTGTAATTGAGCTCATTGGACTGTTACATGTATCTTGATATTTAAAGTGCACCTAACCCCAAAATATATTTTTCGCTAAAATAAATCTTGTACTCCTGTATGAAACACACTGAGAATTAATGTTTATCTTGTTTTCCACCAAATGTTGACTTTTTATAGGCTTCAAAACTGAGCCTTATTTGGTTCATGACCGAGTCAGAAGGGGCGTGGGTCTATTCCTGATTTGACGTCAAGAACTGATTTACATGCCATTAAGTCTTTGTAAACATGCATGCAAAATAGTTTGTGACGTCAAATCACGAATAGATCCATGCCCCTTTTGACTCGGTCGTGTACCAAATGGTGTTTAGTTTTTCGTAAGTTTTGGAAGCCTACAAAAGGTCAAGATTTGGCAAAAATGGGAAAAAAATAGGCAAATGCGTTTCAAACAGATGGAAAGATGTATTGTAGCGAAAAAAATATTTTGGGGTTAGGTGCACTTTAACAGTTGTTCGATGAAGGCACAGCGATATTGGTGAATAACTACCGAGACGTAGTTGAGGTAAATATTCACCATTATCCACTTGAGGGAATAATTGCTTTAGTATAATCTTCAGCGGTGAATATCAAGAAAGTGCAAAACAACGTGCGAAAACACGACAAAAACTGCACGCAAAGTGCTTGCTTAGCTTAGCAGCCACGCCTCCAAAATGTTATATCAACCGGGTAGCGCGGTTAATATAAAATCAAATTCTGATATTAACCTCTGAAAATTATACTTGTAAGAAATATTATCACCTTGCACCTTTTATAAAGCAGTTGTTAATGGTCAAAAATTTGTTCCAGATCATCCTGTCCTGCCAAAAGAGCTTGAGATTTTCAACCATCCTTGTATGCCAACGTCACCATTATCGGATGACCATGAGGACACTTCAACCCCACCCTCCCCCACGCAGTCTCAGTCCTCCATGTCTAATGTATCAAACCCATCAAGTACAATCGCCAAGTCATTTTCCGACTCCCCTGCCCCGTCAGTGGACAGCCCGGCCACTGGCGAGGGGCCCTGTTGGGAGAGTGGAGTGGTAAGAATGTACGCGGATGGTCCCAAGGGACTTGCGGCCAAAAGTAAAGACCAGAAGAAATACGATGAGCTTCAGCCAAGTGATGAAGCTGATGTGAGTGATTATGATTACTTTTTCTTAATGTGCGAATATTAGCTGACTATTGATGCACGATGTAGTGAAGAAACGTCAACGGTGACAATTAAAGGTTGTTTGCCATTTTTCCAAAAATTTTTGTTACCTTAATACAGGAAATTAACAATGCGCGTTGACAACGCGAAGAAAATTAACGTTACACTAAATTAAGGCGAATTTTTCAAAAGTTAGGTTTACATGCATTAAATTAACGCGAATTTTTCGATAAGCATCTTGCTTTATTTACTGCGATTTTCATAATTCTGCAAACTCGCACTTTACATTTCTGAATGCCCAACTGCGTTTTGGCTTCCGTCAATAAAACCTTCCAAGACAAGTGCACAGATGTTTCTAAGTTTATTTTAAATCCGAAAATTTGGTTTTGAAGCCTAACTAGACCCTATCAATTCAAAAGATCTTTCAAAGCCTCCGTGAAATCACCAAGAGCTGCTCACTCGTTTGATTGACGGAAACCAAACCGCATAAGGTTTTGTAATGAAATAAAGGTGCTTTAAAATAACAATTTTGTAAAATAGCGTTTTGTAAAATTTACATCGACATTAAATTAACGCGAATTTTGTAAAATCGCGTTAATAAATTGCATTGTTAATTTCCTATAATAAGGTATTTCCAGTTGGGATGTAAATGGCACACAACCTTGATCCACTGGGTCATTCACTGGAAAAGTCCAAAATTTCCAACAGTAATTTCCAAAAGGAAAATGCGTGTTCCGTTAGCTTTGCCAATGGCGTATTTATGTTCCAGACTCTCTCCATAAGTTTCAGCAAATATTTGTGCAAATGGACATGCCGATCCCAATGGAATTTCCCTTTTTTTGTAGTATTTGCTTACCGTTTGAACTAACCGAGCTCAAACCGGTTTCTGCTTGTAAATGGTAAATATACAGCTTCTTCCACATGCGCAACGTGGAAATTTTATGGGATAATTTTTATTTCCTCGTGAACACATGAGATGATTTGCACGAATGTTATGTGTCAAATAAACTGTCAACTCTCTGTCTTGTCATGATTGTTGATATTTAGAGTTATTGGGAGAAAAGGCAAATTGCAGATCAAACTATGGTAGTTTGTTTCCATACTGGACGACCACATACAATAACAGCGTATCAATAACAGCGATGACTTTAAAGGACACGTTGTTACCAGCAGCGAAAATAAGTCCTTACTTCATGACAATGTATCGATGAGTGAAGTAGGTGTATACCAAACTGATTGTTGTTGTTGTTGTTGTTACAAGCAACTGATAACGGAGATAATGACTGTATTTCCAGTTGCGGATAATCAGTACCGTTTACCTTTAACCTTTAAATATAACGCGAGCGTGCGTTTAGAAACTGCCTGTGTATATGTATATATATATTGTTTCAAGTTTATTGTGAGAATGTGCATTAATTCATTAATAAACGCGCTTACTTTTGGTAAAATAGTGTCTTGATTACGAGTAATTTACTCAGCAATATTTGACACTGGCTGGGTTCAAATGGTCCGTTGTCCGTATTAAATGATGGCGCGTGTGATTTGCGCGTCTTCTGTTTGTTGTTATGAAAACCTTAACCACCCTGTAAAATATGGAACTTGCGTACGTAAAACTAGATAGTGTAAAGAGAGGGGACATCGAAACGTTAGAAAACATTTCCATTCTTTAGCAAATCATTACATCAGGCGTGATTTGTCTTTATCAACAAGTCCATTTAAACACAGCAAAACCGGCCAATCAATTCGGGAGTGTACACAGCTGTGGTTTTACTAAAAGTGTAGAAATTTGGTGGTAAGCGAACACGAATGAGCATAGCCTACGAACCTATCCTATAAGTAGAAAGAGGTGTTTTGGTAGCCGTAAACGTATCCGCTGTGATTAAACTCTTGGCAAAGAGGTTGAACGTTTGGGAAGGAAATAAGTACTGAAATTGATGGTGTAAAACAAATCATGCGTAAACGGTGAATTTTGAGTACCATTTGCTTGCCGCAAGGTCTAAAGAATTCGCTGTTGGTTAAGTGCCAAATTGCATTGTAATTTACACAAAGGTTCGGCATCTTGTGGTTGTTGTGTTTGCATTCAATTCCCATGGGAATTCATTTAAATGAATCTGTTTAATTTCTTAAGAAAGTACTATTGCTTACTTTGAACGTAATCTGAATAATTGCTGATTTTTTTTCTCAAGTTTGATCCCCTGTTTTCTTCCTTTTTCTAGGATCCGAGAGAACTCACTAAGTCCATAACACCACCGCTTGCTTTCCGAGTGTCGTGTCGCCCAACAAACTGGAGCACTTGCAGAGCAAAGGACAAGCAACTGCCCAGACCCATACCAAAACCATTCGCCGTCAAACCATCTCTAGCGGGAACTACAGTTAACAGGGGCGCATTCTCCCCCGCGGGTACTAGTAACAGTGGGAGCAACACTATTCCTCCTCCCCCACCGCTGTTACACCCGATGGAGTCAGGCTCGTGTTCCCCTCCCCCGCCTCCATTACTGTACATCCCCGCCGCGGCTCAGCGAGTCACGCACCTACATGGCCCGCCCACTCTGCAGCGCTTCCCTTCAACGTCGCCCACCCGTGAACAAGAAAGTGGGGAACTCGCAGAGCAGCTGAGATTGTCGGTTGATCGTAATGCTGGACCGCCTCCACTAAAGAGATTCCCGCCTGTTGTTATAGAGCATGAAAGCGCAAAGAAAGATGAAAACACTGACGAAGGCAGCAGCTCCGACGAGCTGTTGTCATCTGGGGAATCAGGATTTCGTTCTTTTTCATCACTATCGCCGAGTAAAATCGAATCAGAAGTGGTTTCGTCTGCTTCTGCTTCCAAAGCCGCTTTCGCTGGCAGCTGTAGATCGAGCAGCTCCCTCTCCGACTTGAGCAAATTCTCGCAGCCAGAAACCGAAGATGAAGAAACAACATCCCGGAGGCCGAGCAAGGAAATGCCATTGTTGAGGAGGCACTCTTCAGCCGGTCAGGATGCTTTGTGCTTTAAAGAGCTCGTTGAATTGCGTGAAAGGTCTCGGATTATCACCTCCAGGAACAGTCCACCAGTACTTCAACGTGTGTCTATCTCAGCGGACAGAAACCAGCTTGAACCATGTTTTCGTTTGCCCAAAACGTCTGCTGGTCTATCTAACACTTCCGGAGATCGATCAGAAACTGCCGGCAGCGGGTTGGAATCGGTTGGTCTAATCCAAACTTCGGATATTCAACGTGAGAAAGGTGGTGATCGAGTAGAAACGTTCAGCCTTGGGCTTGAATCACGCGGTAGTCAATTTGAAACTTTCAGTAGAGAAAGTGAAACTTCTGCTGGTGCTCTTCGAAGTTCCGAGGGACGATATGAAACTTCCGGTAGTGGACTTCAAGCTTCCGGTGGTCGTCTCGAAACTTCCGGTAGCCTATGTGATACTTCTTACGGTGGTCTCTCGCCGAACTTTCCGTTGGGTCCTACCCGGCTTGTAAAGCATGCAGCTAGCGGACTGGGTCACTCTGCCGGTGAATCTGGTCAACTGCGGGCCTCACCACTGGCAATATCTACCCATAGAAACAGTCCTCAAGCGTTTCAACAAACAAATAAGCCAAGAGCTATTCCCATCACTGAGGCTCGTTTGTCTGGAATGATGCTCTCCCCTGGACTGCTTTCTGCTAGAGAGAGGTACAAAAGCACATACGTATTTTCAAATCGGCAAACCAATTTCCCTCCGGGAAAAGAACCGGGGCTTTTGCAAGTGAGTTCCTTGACTACGCCGAGAAAAGATGGCGCGTATATGCCACCGAATCTTGGTGAGTTTAGTTCGATGCATTTTCAATCATCTAGAGACTGTAACCGAGCGGATGAAAGTC
>BLFK01000862.1:5347035-5356729 GCA_014634185.1 Astreopora myriophthalma
CTCTGTTCTTACTGTACGAAGCCTCTGTTTGTCTCTCCAGACTTACTTGATATAACTATAATTTGGCCTTTCCACAGAGGAAAGTAATGACAATTAACCTCGTTCCCAGGACCCTTTTAATGTGAGACCATGGAAACGAGGCTAGACTGAATGAGGGACTGTGTCAGCTGGGGCTCATGCGCATTGGAGTCCAGGTTTAGGCTAATATGGACGTCATAAATCAACGGAATGGTGCTCCAGAAGCAAAAACGTACAAAATATCGCAACAAACAGCTTCTGCAATGACCAAAGACCGTTTCCTGCGAGAAAATTTCGCCAAATTTTTGACGATTCAACGAGATTCAAAGCGATGGAAACAGCTGCGGCAATTTTCCGACGAGAAATTGAAAAAAAATTTGGGTCAACGTTTTGAAAGTGGTTCTCATGAACTCGAACATGCGCCCCAGCTGACATAGCCCGTTTACGAAACGAACTTTTTGGCTTCGTTGTTTGTCATCCTACTATTAACATTGTTTGTCTTATCTGTGATTTCCTTCCAAGATAAACAGTTCCTCTTAGACCGTTGCATGAGCTGAAATCGGGACTTAGTGATACGAAGCTAAAGAGGTCTACATGTATTTCACTGGCCAACAGTAAAGAGCGTGATCTGCATTATCCATTTTTCTCTGCGTTGAAACTCTAATGGGTTTATCTATCATCTTAGGCTCAAGACCGTATTGGGAAGCTTCAAGATATTTACTGTAAATATTTATTATCATACGACCTTCTACCGCAGGTAGGCTCTCCTCTTAAGTTGTATACATTTTCCCACTCCGCGGTTCTCGTTCTCGCGAGCAGTACGTATTGACCGTTTGTTTTCCTTCCCAGGGGGAAAAAGCTGATTTGTTGCGGCAAGTTCAGTCGGAGGGGAAAAGTAAAGGTAAGTTGGCAACGGGGAAGAGTTTGGACTTTGACCGAGGACGTCATTTCAAAAGGTATTTACCTCCTGCGTTACGGTGTCTAAAGCTCCGCCATTGTGGCGGGGTCTCTTTCCGCTTGTACGTCATAGGCAAACTACCCAGGAACAGCATTTGTGTATTTATTTATTTATTCATGTATTTATTCATTCATTTATTTATTCATTCATTTATTTTTACTTTTTAATTTATAGTTTATTGTTTATTTGTTATTATGGCTTACCGATTTGCAAGAATCATCATTTTGATGTTGGCAAATTATTGATAGATAAATTCACGTACGTTTCTTATTTCGTATCTTGCAGAGCAAGATACAGATTCCTGGTCTGTCAAGGTAAGAACTTCTTATTTTCTAGCCTGTGTAGCCGACGAAGTCGACGAAATTAACGGAAACTAACCCTTTCACCCGCAAGAGAGGCTTTGGGTATTTAACTCTGGCTAACCCCTGGAGATTCTACTCGCCACTAGGGTACCCCCTGGCGAAGAAAGGGCTTAAACTCAGCGCGCTTTCGCCTTGTAGCATGTTTCCTCCGTAACCTTCGCCCGTCAGCCTGACACCCTCGCTATTTATGAGTGCCAGTATTTGAAAACTTCTCTGTTATTTCAGGGGCGTAATCTTTCGTTGGTGCCGTTTCAAAGACTTGCCCGTAATGTACAAGCTCGTTTCTTCAAGAATCCGCCGTCTTCGAACGATGTAGAGGTGATACTTTATTCTATATTGTTGAAGTTGCTCAGACAGCTTGCCTAAGGGTGGACCGGTTCAAAGTGTGATTCTAAAATTATGGTCAAGAAAATCTGTCCATTTCCCATCATAGAATCATGCCATTTGGACCTGTTTGTCTTGGTATATTTGAAACGCATGAAAATTGAGAGTTTGATGCTGCTGCACGGGCCAGATATATATATATTTATTAAAAACTGAATCATTGGATAATGCAATTCAAGACTTTTCATTTGCTTAGCTATCATGGTATATGTATAGGAAATCGTATGAACGCGAGTGCATTTCGTGATTTATGGGCACGATTGATGTTTTGAAAGTTCTCAAAATTGCACGAGCCGCAGGCGAGTGCAATTTGAGAACTTTCAAAACATCAATCGTGCCCATAAATCACGAAATGCACGAGCAGGTTCATACAATTTTTTATTTATTATATTCTCAACAAAATTACTCAAACGCGCTACTTTGTACGGTGTTTCCATAGCAACTTCGGTATTGCACTCTATAACCTGGATTGCACTCTATAACCTATTTATGCATTCGCCATTGGCCAATCAGAAACGAGATATTTTGTTGAGTATATAATAAGAGATGATTATAGCCAACTCGGCGCTAGGCGCCTCGTTGGCTATCTATCATCTCATATCCAACTCGCGCTCGTGGAATAATGGTTAAATATATATATATATATGTTCTGCTAACAAATGAAGTGCTAATTTGCGCAAGTTTCGAATGCGAAGCTTAGCCTGCTCGTTGAATGGTGTGGTGTTTTTCCGCAAGGTTTGGTCGAGATGAAGTGATTTTTTACTGTTCTATCCAACAAGCCCAGTCAACGAGAACGGCAGAGGCAGCGCGAATACAATTATGTCGATCGTTTGATTGTAATTAATCGATATGTCGAAGAGAACATGGTCCGTCGTTTTGTTCTTCACATGTTAAATTCGACGTTCGAAACGGGTCTTGCCTGATAAATTGTTTCGCTGTTAATTACCAGAGGGAGTTCTGGAAGATCGTTCATAACCGTGAAAGCTATGTGTGTGTGCACCGAGGTGCTCTCGATACAAACCAGGAACACAGCTGTTTTCCAACCGACAAAGGAGATTCGTATTCCAAGTAAGCCTTGTGTGTTTTCGTTAGTTTTTGTTTTAGTAGTATGTTTGCTTAATTTCCGTCAAGCTCCAGGTCTTGCACATATTCGGCCTCAATATTTACCTTTGGAGTGTTTTTTGTTTGTTTTTTTTTTTTTTGTTCCAAGGCTCGGATGGAATTTGAATGTCCTTCCTCATTTACCTGGTTCAGTTTTAAAGCATCTGGGATTTGTTCAAGGTGAGAATACCTGCAAGGTGCATGCAAAGTATAACAATAGGCAATATTGTTGAGAATACCTGCAAGGTGCATGCAAAGTATAACAATAGGCACTATTGTTATTCAGTGATACGGAAATAAATGGCTCTGCATTCTGTAATTTGGCCAAAAAATGTGTTAAAACCCTAAAAGATGTTTCTGTTGGTGTATTGTTATCATTTGAAAACCAGGGTGGAAATTAGACTTCAGTTTACATCTTTAATAACTTATTGTGTCCTTGCGATTAATTCACTAAATAGTTGTTCTTTTTTATCAGATATAACGATTCCCTGGCTTCAGTTCGACATGCTGTTCTCAGTAAACCCGTGGCAAACGCATCCTCTTGCTTTCTACACCGTTGATTATCTTCATAGCGGCGCCGAGAAAATCTGGTGAGACAAGGGTTTTGGCTTGTAAAAAGATGTCGGTTGAGATTGTTTGGTTTTGAATTCAAGTTGCTGAAAAATGCGAGCCAAAGTTTGAGTTGCTGAGCGGGATTTCTTCCTTTCTTTCACGATCTCATCATAAAGATTGCAAACTAGTTTTTCAAAGGAAAGCTTGAAACCTGTGGGGCCGTATATGGAAAGTAACAATTTTCAGCTTAATAAACACAGCTCACTGAATTAAGACGCCTTTTCTCCGAAGGCACGGATTTTCTTGGGAGGGTGCAAGCAATACGCCGGTGTGCCTTTCAACCACAACTACAATGCTCTTCCCTCTTAGTAGAAAGAGTGGTATTGCGCAAACAGAGGCCGTGGAAAGGAACATCGCAACCAGAATAAAACCCGATCCTGCTCAAGAACGCTACTCTATTCGCTCGTTTTGAAGCTCAAAAATGAAAACGGTATTTTATTCTCTTGATAGAAGCAAGAAGGGGTCAGTAACTTGAATGCATACCAAAAGATGTTAAATGGAAGTCACCGTGAGAGAAGTTTCGTATGATTCTTATTTACGTATTATTCTTATTTACAGGTACTGTGTTCCAGCTGGAGAGAAGAAAAACCTGGCGTCTGTTCTCGAACAAGAGGGCAATAAAGCTGTTGGCACATCTCTAGCTGATAAGTTGGTATGATAAATCGAACACGTTTACGTTCAATCCCAGCCAAGTGGCTGACCTTAAAACTGCTTAAGTAGGCAAATATTTCCCTTTATATCTTAAGTTTGTCATGATGTGAAGGTAGGCAAATGGCCAGGTCATATCTTAAGTACCCCCACGCTTTGTACCATACGCTCTTTTTAGAGAGAAGAAAAGCCGCCCTGTTGAAAGCCGAAAGACCCTGGGGACGAGGTTGCGGCTTAAGCTAATAGGGAACTTAAGCAACGACGACGTCGACGACAACGAGAGCGCCATAAAACAAAAGGTTTAATGAGCAAAAACAATGGCTGCGCACGCTATGCACGTGCGTTTCACATTTTGGTACATTTCTTTGCCATTCTCGGCTTAACGACAACGTGGAAAGACCAAATTTAAAGTTTTGTGTAGGACGTGAGTGCAAGACGATGAATTTTCCATTCTCTGTCTTAAATTTAACGGCGTTCATACCAATTCTGTTCCTGGACAGTTAGTAATTGTTTTACACGCGGAACAAGTAGGAATAAGCGCGAAGTGATTACAATAACGCGAAGTTATGTTTTCAGATGACGTTGTCGTAGCCGTCGTCCTCGTTCTTGCTTAAGCTCCCTAATTTTAGTGAGAAGGCAACCTTCCTTTACTGTTCACCAGGTTTCTCCGAGCAGTCTGACTGACAAGGGTGTCGAAGTTACGAGAGTAGTTCAAAAACAAGGACAGTTCGTACTAGTGTTCCCTGAGGTATGTACCCCAACTTCCCCTGTCCAAACTGAGTACTTCTTAGGCATCGATAAGTACGATCCCGAATGCGCACAATTTCATTTTTAGGGCAAAGTCCGAAGGACTGATGCGGTTTTGTGGTCAGTAGGCACCGTAACACTTCAAGTAAGAACAGCAATGCGTCCTGGTGCAAAAATCTCAGAATGTTTAACTGTTACGGACACAATATTGATTCTTATTTGACCGGCTGTTAACTTGCAGAATGTGCTGACTCCGTGTATGGGTGGGTAAGGCTGCATTTAGACTCTGACACGGAAAGAAGTTTGTACACAATGGGTGAAGAAAAGGCAATCGAAAAATATCCACTGGAGGGCTAATAGCGGAGTTGAGAAACAAAAGGACTTAAACAATATGTCAGCAGGTCCACTTGAGCTCAGTGTTCTCCCATTCCCTCTTGAGGAAAGGAGGGACCGAACATATCGCATTTTTGTTGCATATTCAAAGCCGCTCACTGCCAAATACAACTTTGCGCTATCCGTTCGAAACCGCTCGTTAATTCTTGCGATTTGGATGTAATGCGTTAGATACATGTCTGTGACAAAACCACGGTGGGCTATAGACCCTATTTAAGTGACAACCAAAAAATTGTCGTCTTTTCTTAGTGCTAATTACTAGCCCAACTTGCCTAGTTAGCATGGCCAAAATTCAAAAGAATTTTTGCTCTATATTGAGGCTTGCGGGGCTAATTTAACAAAGATGACAAAGTGTAATTTTTTTGTCCGCCATTTGTGAATAGGGTCTATTAATGATGTCGTAATTTATGGTACCTTTTTAGGCTTACCACAGTAGCATAAGCTGTGGCTATTCCGTCTCTGAAGCTGTGTGCTTTGCGCCTCCTGATTGGCTGCTGCTTGGTTCGAAACGTCACAAGGTATAGCATAATCTCCTGTCTCGTTTTGCTTACCCAGCTCATCCTGCTAGAGGCCCTACAGTTGATAAATTAGAAAGCTCAAGTGACACCAATTTACACTCCCTTAAAGCAGTTTTCAATTGAGTGTCGAAAGTAATTACGCAATTGGTTTCGTTGTGGTTTTGGTTTTCTTAATAATGGGATTGAAAAAAAAAACTCGCGCAAAGGTGCAAAAGTGAAAACCAACTGTGACTTAATCACGCGCGTTTTCCCGCGTTTCGCGCCGGCTGCCTTCACTTACTTTGCCTTCTGATTGGCTTGTGAAACCAAGTCGTGAATTTCTTTGATTGTGATTGGCTGAAGGGTGTGTTTCCTTCTTAGCGTGATTGGCCGAGTCTGCAATTGCTTTGGTTTTCGTCTGACGACACTCGATTGAAAAACCGCTCTACGTGTTTGTAAGTACTGTTCAGCCTCGGACTTTGTGCGAAGCAAGTAGAATGGTTGAAACTCGTCACGCAACAATGGCTGGAGAATTTAAAAGAAATTCTGAGATTGACGTGTCTCGGGTTGTCCACTCAGTAAGGGACGGTTGATCCTAAATATAAGTGTTTTTGTTTTCAAAGGAATTGCAGGACCCTGCATTTTTGAACGAGTTCACCTATGAGAGACTTTTGGTTGGCTTAGCTGAGCAGGTAACCCCCTCGATAGAGGATTTTGTATGGTGATTCTGCGAATATAGCCGCCCAGCCGTTTGATGCTCACCTCCACCCCGAGGGACGGGAAAAACTAAACTATCATTGAAAAGAAAAAATACAACTAAATATGTACCAAAGCTGCTTTTCAAGGACATCTTGAACTCATTCAGAATTGTGGTGACGTAGTTCACGTTTAAAATCATGCATTTAAAGACGCTGCAGATCGTGGATCATGAGCTAGGCTGTTCCACAACCCAGCTCCACTATAAGAGAACTGACTTCTTTTTAAATACTTGGTACGGGGCTTTGGAAGAGCCAGTTTATTTTCCGTATTCTTAAATTGATTAAAAGCGATGTCGTCTCGAGACACAAATCTGGATCCCAGGTATTCAGGAGTCATCCTGTTTTGTACATCATAATAGATGACGACACTAGTCTTTGATGCCTTTGATAGGACTACAAGGGTCGAATTAGGTTTCATTCAGTTGCCTCCGGTATTGCGTACACTGATTATATATGCAATTGGCAGTTAAGCCTGTTTCTCTTCGCTGATTCGTGGGTTTTTTTTAACAGCTCGATGATGAAACACAGGAAGTTGTACAGTGTTTACTTGAGGAGCTGAAAGTTATACGGTAATGCTTTGTGATAACTCTTTCCTTACAGTATTTCCCCTTCCTTTCTTTTTCTTTGCTTTGCTTTTTTCTCCCCAGTCTCATGCACGTTCAGAAAAGTTAAAAAAATACTTTATCGGCTTTCTCGGAAGAGAAAAGAAGGGTTTGCGCCTTAAGTTTATCACTCTGGTCTGCGGATTAACTGTCTTGACCGATGGATGGGGATGGGGAGGGAGGGGAGACTATTGTTCCACTTGCTATTGGTCATTTTGTTATTTCTCTACTGAAGGGACGAGGAGAAATCTTTCATGACTGAGCTTCTTGAACTCGGTTTAGTCGATACGGTCGACAAAGAGAAAAACAGCACCGGATCTATAGGTGAGAGCTGACTTGGTACTGCTAATGAACTGTCAATTGAATGGGAAGGCAGCGGGAGACTTAAGCCTTGGTTAGGGACCAGCATAAGGTTAATAGCCAGGGGCCCGTTTCTCGAAAGTCCCGAAAAGTTTACGGGCCCGAAAAGCAATTTGTAAAACTATGATCCGCTTATTCTGAAAGTCTGTTAATGTTATGTTAACATGCTTTCAAGATAGGAATGAACAAACCAATAGTAAAGTTTCACGGCTTAAAACGTCTTCCTTTTCAAGATACGGAGGGAAATATGGTACGTACCCGAAAACGCCCGAAAAGTTTCGGGGCTTTCGAGAAATGGGCCCCAGCATAGACTTAGTCATGCACGGTCCTATATCGGCGATTACTCTATTTTATCGCTGGTGTTGTTTCAGGGAGAAAAGGCAAAAAGACGGCCACAGGCTGGACGCAAGCCGATTCCAGCTGCGTCTTATATTGTGAAGAATGCGACAAGCCTTGTTATCTCTCAGCGGTGAGTTCGCTACACGCCTGCTACAAGTTAAAATACATCGGTTTGAATTGAGCGTGGAAGTCATTTCGCGATTTCTTTGGTTTCCGTTACTGGGCTTTGTGATTGTGGTAAACATCTTGCACACAATCTCAGCCACTCAAAGGCAAAAGCAAAGCCAATTGTCACTACTCGATCGCGCGCGTTTTCCGGTCGCGCTTAGCGCCTGCAGCATGTCTCACTTTGCTTTATCCAAACTAAGTACTTTGATATTGGATTCACGTCGGTCGATTGAAAACCGCTCCACTATCTACCCGGATGTGATTAACTGCATCATGATCTTGTCACAAGGATTATGCATTGTTGACTGCTAAAGGCTGGTTTTCACTAGCGACGGAGTCGGAGTCGTAATCAGAAGCACAGAGCGATACGATCTGGTGAAAATCAAACATCGAAGTCGTAAGCTTACGATCAAATGAAAACCATACTGTCGGAGTCACAAGCAGAAGCGGAAGAATAAACCAATCACAACGCCTAAGAACGAGTATTATTACTGGGTTATTCCTCCGCTTCTGCATGCGACTCCGACAACGCAGTCGGAAGAAAATGGAACCGTTCTGATCCTTGCGACTCCGATTCCGTCGAGCTTATGACTCCACTTACGACTCCGATCTTTGATTTTCACTAGGTCATAAGCGCTCTTACGATTCCGACTACGACTCCGACTCCGTCGCTAGTGAAAACCAGCCTTAAGTCTCCACTTTGGAATATATGGCAGCTTGGCGAGGCCAAGGTTCTTATTGTGGACAGGTCTCCAATGCAGTCGTTACAAGGGTCAAGCGTTGCATGGCGACCCTTGTAACGGCTGCCTCGTGGAAGGCTTCCTCCGCCATACATTAACGTTGAGACATGATTACCTTCATTCTGCTATTTCATTGTGTTATTTTCTACAGGTAATCGGTGAAAACGAGCCTCAAGTTCTGTGTTTAAAACATGCCGTTAAGTACATTCGCGCCAAAGCCTCGCCAGAAGGCTTCCAAATTTTGAGCAGATACGATACGGTTAGTGTCTGAAGCAGTAACGTAAAAGACGTTGAGCCAGCTGAGTTTTACTTTCTCAAAGACGAAAGCGTCGTGGACTGGGTGGGGGTGTGTGAGAAGTACATGAAACGAAGAAAGCTACCATAATATTTTGCAGTGTGCAGAGATGCCCTCGGATCCGGGATATGTGCGTGAGTTTTCTACACTGAAGCGGGACGAAAAATCAAGCCTGACAGCGAGCCCAAGCCATAATTAATTTTTCGGCGAAGCAAACTATTAAATCAATGCTTAGTTCGAACTTCGATTTTGAAGGAAGTTGGGTTATGACTTGTTTACTTCATAGCGCCGGCACGGACTGCGCGTGCAAGATCTAAAATTTCCTCGTGCTATAGGTACTCACAAATCTTGAATGTGTGCTTGCTGAATGCGAAAAGGCCTCTTTCCTCTATCGAGTTAAAACGTGGAGCACAATAGATTGAACCATGGTAAAACACTTTTCATTGGATTTCGTTTGGATGGTCACAAGCTGTCCCACTTGTGTGGGCCTGGGAACAAGTTCCCACAGAACGTCAGCATAAGAAGTAGCCGCATGCGAAAGGATCGTGCGACAACTTTTATCTGCAAAGTGAGAAAAGCGGAGATTGTTATGTTCGGAGGAAAGGGAGAGGAGTAGGAATAAGCCGTGTTCGTGATTGTTAGTATACTGTTAGTGTTGGTCCCTGGGTCGAAACAAATTGATTCTGTGTGTAATTTTTTTTTTTTTTTTTTT
>BLFK01000862.1:5356987-5364487 GCA_014634185.1 Astreopora myriophthalma
TGCTATTTCATTGTGTTATTTTCTACAGGTAATCGGTGAAAACGAGCCTCAAGTGCTGTGTTTAAAACATGCCGTTAAGTACATTCGCGCCAAAGCCTCGCCAGAAGGCTTCCAAATTTTGAGCAGATACGATACGGTTAGTGTCTGAAGCAGTAACGTAAACGACGTTGAGCCAGCTGAGTTTTACTTTCTCAAAGACGAAAGCGTCGTGGACTGGGTGGGGGTGTGTGAGAAGTACATGAAACGAAGAAAGCTACCATAATATTTTGCAGTGTGCAGAGATGCCCTCGGATCCGGGATATGTGCGTGAGTTTTCTACAAGCGGGACGAAAAATCAAGCCTGACCGCGAGCCCAAGCCATAATTAATTTTTCGGCAAAGCAAACTATTAAATCAATGCTTAGTTCGAACTTCGATTTTGAAGGAAGTTGGGTTATGACTTGTTTACTTTACAGCGCCGGCACGGACTGCGCGTGCAAGATCTAAAATTTCCTCGTGCTATAGGTACTCACAAATCTTGAATGTGTGCTTGCGGAATACGAAAAGGCCTCTTTCCTCTATCGAGTTAAAACGTGGAGCACAATAGATTGAACCATAGTAAAACACTTTTCATTGGATTTCGTTTGGATGGTCACAAGCTGTCCCACTTGTGTGGGCCTGGGAACAAGTTCCCACAGAACGTCAGCACAAGAAGTAGCCGCACGCGAAAGGATCGTGCGACAACTTTTATCTGCAAAGTGAGAAAAGCGGAGATTGTTGATGTTCGGAGGAAAGAGAGAGGAGTAGGAATAAGCCGTGTTCGTGATTGTTAATATACTGTTAGTGTTGGTCCCTGGGTCGAAACAAATTGATTCTGTGTGTAATTTTTTTTTTTTTTTTCAGGGTCGACTGGACGACGTTGTTATCAAAGTCGAGGAAAAGCTGAAGAAAATTAGAGACCCAACGAGCTAACAAACCGTTGCAGTTTTCGTTCAGTTTTTGGTCGTGCTCGATCGACCCTGTTCTGTAATAGGAATTACCCAATTATTATCGTTAAGCAAACCGAGCAATTCGTAGCTGAAAGCAGTCGCCTGCGCGCGCTACAGCTGTATTCAAATCCCATTACTCCGAAAACGTCTTAAAGTGAATTTTAAGAAACCATTTCTTATTTTGGAATACTCAAAATGGAACGCACCCTTTGGCCGTCTTTTGCACTCCTCCCGAGCAGTCCAAACAGCGGGATGGAAAGGAGGGAATTAACAATACTCCCTCTGTCTACTCTATTTTTTCTGCTCTCCTAGTTTTTCGGTTTTACTTCTTTTTCCCTGAACGCCTTTCGCGCCAGGTATAGAGAAGGCAACCATGCAAACGACTTGTTTTGTTTTGTCTTTTCCTTTTCCTTTTCCTTTTCCTTTTCCTTTTCCGTTTCCGTTTCCTTTTCCTTTTCTTTTTACCTTTGCCGCTACATTCCATTTGTTCACTACCGGGAAAGTATGCATACGCTGAAAATATTTTATATCGATATTTTTAGCAATTTGAGTCGATAAGACAATGTTTAAATTCATAGAGGCTGCAGAAGAAACATAGGTGGTTTTATCAAATAGCAAATAGCACTACAAAATATATCTGGTAAAAATGTGAAAAGGTCGCTCGTGTAATGTTTAGTCTAGTATACCACAGGCTAAAGGCAAAGTAATATGTGAAGAATAAATGTGTTGTTTTAAATTTCTCGGACATTTTCTTTCCTTCACAGTAGAATGCGTCGCATTGTTGAAGCTTCATTGGAGTTTGCGGCTAACGGCAGGCTGCTGCTTGTCGTGAAGCCCCGGGCTGTCATCAGTTGTCGTGTCGGGCATGTGAAATATTACATCCACGATGACCCTTTCACGACGTAAGGAACTAGTTTCCCTCATCCTAAGAAATTGTGGCGATGAGCTTATTGAGACTTGTAACGAACCATCATTGCTGTCTCAATTTTGTCATTTCGAAACAATGCTAGTACTTATATCCTTCCGCGAAAAGATGCTTTCATACTTTTTTAAAGCATGGGTTTAAGGGCAGGCGCGCCATTTTGAAGGGTTCTTCCAAGCTGGACTTCAAACTGGTTGACTTAAGTACGATTTCCTCTGCTTGTTTCAAAGTTCTAGAAGTTAGAGAATTAAAATATAATACAATTGTACAATGCTTTGAAATCAAGGGTTCAAGAAAATACGACTTGTGACAACCTGAAGGACGCCGTTGCGCACCAATGTATCTGGGCGACAACCCCCCAAGATTTCGGTCCGAATATTGCTTATACCACTGAGTCAGTCCTACTGGTTGCCGTCTGTCCCTCAAACTAATCACGCAGAATCTTTTGATCCGGTGAAAGACAAAACCCGCGGCATTTGCTAAGACGAGGCCCCGGCTTTATAACCCCGTGGCACATCTCTCAAAGAGAAATCAGACTTGTTTTAAAAAGATAAATTCATTGCAGTCTCAGTGCTTTAATTAAGCCTTTTCACTTAAACAATTTTGATTTAATTTGAGTGTTGGTATACTGCGCCGTTTCTACAATGTACTACTGGCTTAGTCCACTAGCATGCATGTTCTTTTTTGACACTGTTTCATTCCTGGTCTTCATAAAACTGGCGCTTTTGTAGAAAATGGGCCTTGAAGTCCTTGATTCTTCGTGCAAAGTGCGGGTCAGTGAATTTCTTTGGAAACTCGTCAGTTCGTCCATCTTGTTCAGCGGGATCTCTCTTCAAACCGGGAGGGCAAGGCCCAGTGCCTCCTGCGCGGCCGCATAGAAGTATTTGCGCATGCACTGTAGCACACCAGCAAATCAACAGAATGATAACAGCAAGTCTGAACGCCATTTCTACGATGATATTTATCGCCGTCTGCACCGATGCCTGTGAAAAAGATGAAACAGGTGAAGTTTGAGCGAGACTATCTTCCAGTCGTCAAAGGCAATGCCACTTCGCAGTGCTTTCTTGTTGAAGGCTGAGCTATACAGCAGTGCGCGCCGTACAAGAAACGAGATTTGACGCTGGATATAAGTTGATGTTAAGTTCTTCTGTATTGCGTTAATTTATACTCACTTGACCAGCGGTCACATTGGTTTACTGAATCAAAAGAAATTACTTGCATACAAATAGAGTTGAATTCCCGGAGGATTAATTTGGTACACCAACATGCATGACCACATTTTCTTTGTTTTCCGTTACATTGCCAAACATACAGATGCACGAATCGAAAAGCCCTTATCAATGATCAACATCATACCATAGTATTAGATAAAATAAAATAGTCGGCAATGAAAACTATTTCAGAGTATTGTTCTTGCTGGAAATTATTAAAAGAGTATTTGTTTAATGTTTGGCGTTTGTTACAGAAGTCTTCTTTTCGTGTGGGGAAAAAGTCATTATCATTCCCTGACAACCATACTAATCAGCTGGCAAATAAGAACACACTTCGTTTAAGTTCCTAGCCTACGCCTCGTAGGTTGTCATTCTACTGTTACAGCCATGATCAATGTTCATTTTCTATTGCTATCGTCAAGGATTGAGCATGATTTGTTCTATAGATCATTTTCACTCACGTGACCATCGGCCATACTGATTTAGTGAAACAGGAAATATTTGCATCAAAATGGAATTCAATTCCCCAAGGATTGTTTCGGAACACCAAAATGGCCGCCCTTTCTTTATTTAGGTACATCAATATGGCCGCAATGACGTCATGTGAAAAAGGCAACCCGCCTTTAAAAGGCAACCCGCCTTTAAAAGGCAACCCGCCTTTTAAAGAAGAACGGTTAAATTGGTTTCCGTAATTAACAATGGCTTGTTTACTCTTAGGTTCCGCTATAATTTGCATTAAAGTAGATTCTTTTGCAGTGATGTCCTAGAAATAACACTTTCCTCATATGTTTTCTCGTGTTTTAAACTGCATTCATGATAGTGGTCTCTTTTATGTGACGGCAAAACTTTTGACTCATAAGTTTCGAGTAAGATTTAAAACTTTTGATAACTGTTGTCGAACTAATGCATTTCCAGTACTGAATTATAATTGGGACTGTCTTTCCTGGAACACGTTACCCTGCGAGCAGTGGGTGCTCGTCTCTTGTCCGTTTTTGGTCTAGAATCCACTGCTTGCAGGGTAGGAACACGTAGGCAAGATAAGTTATGGGGAAAAGGCGGTAACATGATTTCTTTGAGTGCGTTGTTTACATCTTACTGTTACTTAACAGCCTTTAAAAGTTGTTGTTTTTTGTCCTTGTAAGTTTGCTATTAGGTACAGTTTTAATTCTACAAGTGTGTTCTTTACAGTTTTTGTATTTTTACTCCCGTTTTACCTTGGCCAGAACTTCCTCGAATTAAGAATTGTGGGGTAAAAAGAGGAGGAGGCCACTTCAGTGTATTCAGTGTTCCAAGTAAGTAAAACGTATTTATCAGTGCAGCAAAAATTCAAAGGAGCGGGTCCCAGCCATTTTAAATTTCAATCTTCGCTCCCATAACTGGCCCCAAACTAAAAATTACACCCCTTTTTAGCCTGCTCAACTACCTCGTCGTCACACCTAAAACTTGCGAGCGTGAACCCACGAAAACGGAAAGCCTACGCTGAAGTAATGATTTCGGGTGAAATCGGCGGCTTTTCAGTAAGTTATCGAAAATTTGTAACTATAAACCCACGCACAGACAATTAAAACATTACGACTGTTTGTGATTTCTTCAGATGGTTCGACAAATTAAACTGCAACTCTCGGTGGTAGGGTGAGTATAACGTAGTCTTCTGAACCGGCTGCAGCGAAACGCATTGCTGAGTAACAGTTCTTACTTGCATAGCAAATCTATCAAGGATGACCTTGCAATAGTTAGTCTAGCTAGAGTACATGAAGCGAGGGGTGACTGACAAAGCGAAACTCACCTGGATATAGCGGCTTGCGTATAAGTGATCGCCGTAACCAACGAGCGCTTTCTTATATGTTGGAAGAGAGTGATTGAATTTAAATTAAGTTCTTCAGATTTTCTAGATTTGTTTATATAACCATGAAAACCGAAGAAAAGATACTTCTACTTCAATTTATTTCTGTTATCACAAAGTATTAATAACTGGACCTCTTGAAATATTGCTTTCCTTCCTTGAACAGCCCTCGGGGAAGCCGAAAGGGAGTGTATCTAAATAAGACTTGTGTGACGATCAAAATTGTGTTTCCTTGTCTGTCTTTCCGTGGGAAATACCAAACGAAAAAGGATGTCTCTAATAAAAAGGCAATAAGTAGGAAGTATTGCTGGATTTTGAGTGTCATTAACTTTCCTTGAAATTAAAATGCTCTTTTATTATACGGAATACATCCTACGATAAATAGCAATGAATTGGGCCCGGAAGAGAATTAAGTAAACATTGGGCTGTTATTTTCCATTCTTTTATTCAATTCCTAGCGAAATATGCGATTTTGATGTTAGATCATATGTATATACCGGGGAGCAAATGAATTTTCGTCACAAGAGTGTTGCAAAACATCCAGGAATGAAATATGTGGAAAGGTACTTTAACGAAGTAATCTTTACAGAAGTTATCCTTGACGGCGCCAAAAATCGCGTGTGCATTCTTTCGTATTGTGCAACACTTGAACGAAACGAATTTTGCTCTTTTGTGACATGACGGGAAGGAAATATGCTCGTTTTGGGATTCAATGCGCCCAGGCAAGAGAACATTTTTTTTTTGATGGGCCCGAATCATTGATAACGATTTCAATAAGTCACCATAAAAACGATTTGATGAAAGGAATTATATACACAAACCCAGTTGGCATGGGCTGCGCCGCTACAAATAAAATACTAGACAATACGCTCCCGCTAATAACCTTGACAATGTCATCTAAAATTAAGCTTGATCCACTCTACTAGCTATGACTTGTTATTTCAGACGCAGTTTTGAAATTACGTTTTCACCTGCCTTAAACCGTTTCTACAACATGCGTGAGTTCTTGCATTGGAGTGTTAACTCGTCGCAATAATTTTACGTAATTCGTTCTCAAAGCCCTCAAGTCATATACTCACTTGAACGAAACATATGAAAGCACGTTATGAAAATACAAAAGACGCTCATTTCCTCGAGCTATCTTGCTCGGGGCTTCGTTTCCTAAGATACCGTTGTGATAGCATCAGCTCCGCTTATTCATATGTCCCGGCTTCAGGAATTCGTTGAGTCCTTGGATACTGCAGCAAAATATGTTCAATAGCCAACGCACGCGTCATGTGTGCGAAGAGGTTTTCACAAACCGGCACAGAACCTATTTGAAACTAACTTACGCTATAATTCCGACAATATTAATTCCTGTTTTCATTCTCATAAACTATCCGGGAAACAAACTATTCCCCTGAGCTAGAGTTGTGCTGGCAATGTTTTAACAATCTTATAATGGTGTCTGATCATAACCGCGGAAAATGCCCAATTAACGCGCGGAAAAAAGTCGGAATGTTTTGGTGATGTGCATATTAGACAAGATAATAGTACGGATCCCGGATTAAAATCGGCCTCTCTGATTCCTTGATTTGTTAGTTATCAGTCCAAAACATAATACGAAACGTAAGCCAAAATAGTGGGTATGATTTCATCGCATTTCGATTAAATTACCGGCGTCCGATAAAGTTCTCGCATCAGTTCCGAAAATTTAACATGCGCGACGTACATGTAAAATCGTACATCGCTGAAACTCACTGCGATCGCGAACAGGAAAATCGAAAATAAGCATGATAACGGATTGAAAAACCGTTTTGTACACAATGTGTTGAAAATGTGTGGAACGAACATCAACGGGGTCAATCGGTATCCGATTCTGTAGCTCACCCCCTTCAGTCTCCTGTAAGAGGAACCGAAGGTGGACAAGACTTCAATAAATAAAAATGTAATAAATTCCGAATCAAACAAGCTATTATACAGTACAACCGTGCAGTTTGCACAAGGCAGGTCATTCCCATTTTAAGGAAAGACGCTATAGATCTATTCTTTCATTTCTCATGAGACAACAATTTAATATGCAAAGAAATAAATAAAAGTACACTTTACCAACATGACTAACTTGTCAAGCCATGTTTTTACGCTTTCAATTGCCACGAAAGCTGTCTTTTCTGGCCATGAGTTAACTTCAAACTCTCGTAACGTTTTAACTTTTTGTTTTTCATTGTTTCTTGGAAATTCAACGGTGAGCATTTACCGTTTTATCCACTTGCTGTTGACTGAGAGCCCGTGTTCATCAACGAATAGACTGGTATTAACCTAACCGTGAACTCCTGTCGAAAACGGGCTGTGGCCTATAGCTACAGAGGGGGCTTCCGACACCATAGGGTTTAGTAGGTCAGTAGGGCAGTGAGGGAAAAATTTAGCCTCGTTCCACAGGTCAATGTTCCGATAGTATCACTGATATCCTCTGAGAGTGACTGTTCATGCTGCAATTCTCTTTTTGCCTGAGTTTTCTTTGACTTTTGTTAATAAATTGCAAACATCGTTTATGTCGCTATCTCGATCGTAAAGATTA
>BLFK01000862.1:5369487-5377740 GCA_014634185.1 Astreopora myriophthalma
ATTGAAATTAACCCAGCTATTGTGCTAACTGCCCCGCGAATACTGCCGCGCTTCGTCGCTCACCGCCACCCCAAGGGACGGAAAGCTCGGGCTATGTGCGAATTAACTTAGCCCTGCATTAAGTGTTGAACTTGATAACGCGCTGTTCACTAATTTAAATGCACTGAGGAGAACTTTTGTTTTCGATTTCATTTTGCCGGTCAGGCCATTCTTGGAGCGGGATCCATGATTCAGTCACACGGTGATTATGATGTTGCCTTGACAAAGTACAGGATAGCCGCTGCAGCCACTCCCGAGTCACCTCAGCTTTGGAACAATATTGGAATGTGCTTCTTTGGCAAAAAGAAATACGTAGCAGTGAGTGACGGAGATGGTATCATTCTAATAAACTGAATTTTCCTCCCACCTTTCCCAGTCGCGGCCAAATTCTCGCTTCAGTGGTATAACTGCGTGCGACTTTTTTCCGCATTTAAAATTTTGTAGTAATTGTCGGGGAATTAACCAAGTACGAATTGGATAGAAGCGAAGAAAATCTTAAGTTTGGTAATTTCACACCGTTATTTAGGAGATGCCGGCCAAAAAATCTACCAAAATGTAAAACGCGCATGCAGAGCGTGCAGAGCCATTGTTTTTGTACGCAACAAACCCATTGTTTTGTGGCGTTCTGGTTGCCGTCGACGTCATCGTTTCGTAAGCTCTCTGTTAATGAACACATTGTCCGTTTTGTCCTTTCATAGGCTATCAGCTGTCTGAAGCGAGCAACATACATGGCGCCATTTGAATGGAAAATCCTCTACAACTTGGGACACATCCACCTAACAATGCAACAGTATCCTGTACGAAATGATATATGGAATGAATCATTTGTTGAACTGCGGATGTGAAATCAAGTGAAGCTATGATCCTCGCTGATCCTTCTGTACATTGCCATGATTTTTTCGTGAGAGGAAATATTTGGTGCATGCAATCGTAATCAAATTTGTTCATCAAACTATGTTTTTGTGCTTTTCTTCTTTCCCTTTCTTGCTTTTTGTTTCTTTTTTATTCCTCATTTCTTCATGAAAGTTTGGAGTGGAACATTTTAGCCTGCTTAGGTGGTGGGTTTCTCACGGATTCGCCTCTCGCTCGCGCACTTCCCAAGAAAATCTCCAGCAGCGCAGGCTATGTACGTGTATGTAGACTGATTTGAATGGTCCTTTTGGAGAGAATTTCGTCAGTGCTCTGATATCATGATGGTTTGTCTGTACATTGTCCTCAACATGTGCTAGATATGCTTCTGCCTTTCATTTTCTCAGCGCTGCAATTACTCTCAAACCAAAACACGGCAGTCTCTTCATGTTGTTGGGAAGTAAGTGTTTGTTTGTGTGTGGTATCCTGGTTTACGGGGGCAGGTACTAGATTTAGCTTGGGGACGTAGCTTGCAGCCCACGGAATGTTCCATGGTAATTGGGTTCTCCGCGGCACAGGTGACAACCAAATGATGAGAGAGAAGGAATAACGCTTGAACGACAGAAATCATTGTCCTTAAGTGTTTGTCAGCTGGCTGAAGATAGCAGAACTGTTCTCGCGATAACGTGGTTGTCTTTAACTCGGCTAAAAGAAAGCAACAAATCCTTGCTCTATGGCCCATACAATTGCAGGGTGCAAAGAAAACCAACATCTACTAGCCCGAAAGTCATTTTTACTAGCCCGAAAAAAAATTTTCACGAGCAGAATGAAAAAATAATTATTAATTATTCCTTTCTTCGCTTGCCCGTCGGGCAAGTTAAGCATAGAATTCACCAGCCCGATCGCAAAATCCACTAGCCCCGGGCTGTCGGACACGACTTTCTTTGCACGCTGCTAATGGAGACATCAGTGACCGTCGAGTTACTTATAAATTTAATTTAATGTTCGTCTTTGTTTTGACTTTATCGTAGTTGCTTTAACGCACTTAGAAGACCAGGAAAATGCAAGGCATGCATATGAACAGGCCGTCGCCTTGGATAAGTAAGACTGAAGTGTTTACTGATTGCAGGGAGTTGTTTGGAAATTGTTGCGGGATTTTGAGTTCGTTCGGCAAAGCCTTATATAAAGCCAAAAATAAAGCAGCCAGAAATAAAGTCTGTGAAAAGCGTGATATATATATTTTTTTCCCTCCAAGTTTTAGGCCTGTGCGTTTTCCATGCAAAACCTCAGATATTCGTCGAAATGTTTCGCACAAATTTACAGAGCCCAGGATGAAAACGCCATGTTGGTGTACCTCCGTGGTACACCAATATGGCGGCCGGAAAATAGTGTAAACATCTGGAGCTTCCTTTGGCTATCTAGGCGACTGATTATCAGTACTGACCAAGCACGCATTTACATAAGCACTTTTCCTAATGCTCTAACTTCTAAAATGGCTCAAGATCATGAGGTAAGTATATATTTTTCAACAAACTCGATCTTAGCCTTGTGTCACGCACCTCCATAACTCTGAAATTCAAAATGCTCTGGTTTCCAAACGAAGCACGCTATTGAGCTGTAAAATTGTAAACAGATATAAATATACCCCCTCTTATGCCTGATGAGGATAAAAACTATAGTGGCTCTTTAGTTTTGGATTTTAGAAAGTGATGACGTCACGTGAAAACGCCGAGAAAGGTATTATTGTTAAAAAAGAGCGGAAGATACATCTGAGGCTGGAAATTGGTTTAAAGGGATTTAGACGCTTGTTAGGCTAATAAAATGTATTTAAAGAATATTCACTTTATTTGCCCCTAAAATTACTTATATACTCCTGGAATCCAACAGCAGGTGCGCCCAGATTCCATATCTTTCGGCTGCACATTCGTTCATTTCCTTATAACATGAATGTGGAAACTAATGCGGGAACTGATTGAGCTTCGTGCCAACATGTGTCTGTCGTTTTATTATTTCAGCACAGATCCGCTGATCAACTTGAATTTTAGCATCTTCCTGTACAACTCAGGCGAGAGGAAAGAGGCAGCGAAGCAATTCAACATTTATGAAAGAAAGATGGAAGCGGTCAAATCTGTTAAGGGCAGCGACATTGACCAAGAGGTACGTGTGCATCTATTTAAACTTCTATCGTTTGAAGTCATGGAAAGTTCAGTGTCAAGCCCGGGAAAACAGGAAAATTGCTGTCAGGCGTAGGCAAGCATGGAACTGATGGCGGGTTAACGAGAATGCCAATGTAGCAGTTGTCAAGTACGGGGAAGTATGTAACAATAAACCCTTGGGGACCTAGCTGATCAGCAAACATACACATGTTGAGACTAAGGTACACGTTAAACCCACAAATACTGGCCTCCTGCTACATTACAAGAGCCATGTAGATGACCGATACAAACGCGGGTTCTTAAAAACTATGCTTGATCGTGCATTTCGACTTTCAACCAGTTGGCGTTACTTCTCTGAAGAATGTGATCGACTGAAATTATTGTTTTCTCGACTAGAATATCCTGACAAACTTGTCAACTCTACCATCTCACGGTTTATTGCCGCCAAAGCATTGGATCAACCTGTTTCCCCACCGGCTGTCAGCGATCGATCAGACCCCATTCGTGTTATCCTACCGTTTAAAGATCAGGCCTCAGCTGATATTGCACGCGCCCAACTCAAAGATTCAAGTCAGAAGATTCACACGACCGTAGGCCAGTAAAATTTGGTCCAAAATAAGTGCTGTGGGATGCAATCATTTCGCTCAGTTCTGAGTCGGGTTTTCAGTTCACCAATCTCGATGTAATTTCGCCATGCTTATTTCAGTGTGCTGCTTCTTTGGTTACTCCATTGTTTTTTTTTCCCGCAGCTCATTGATGTTGCCATGAAGCTCGGCCCGGCGTTGCAAGTCGGAGAGAGCCTGGTGTGGGAAAGGAAGGATTCTGGCCAGTCGTCGCGAGGCTCGCAGCCGCAATCCCAAAGTTCTGTTGCCGGCAGCAGTTCGTCTTTCCAAGAAGACGGCTCTTTCGTTTAAACACACGGTATCGCTCTAAGGAGGTCTTTATGTTAATAGGTTTTCTGTGGCTAAAAGTAAAATGTTATTTAAGTCAGCAATTTATGCATAGGTTTGATAAATTCTTTGAATAAAGTACAAACGATTCTCGATCTATTTGACTTCTGTGCAATCTGAGATTAAGCCCGTTAATTCGAGGATCTTAAGATGTTACGGCGAATATACGACGAACTAACGAACAGACTTAAAGGAATTTTCATAACATTTTGGTTATTTCAAAAGTGGAACGATCGGACTTTTTTTGTAGAACGAATTCACTATTTTGTGGACCTGGCCGTAACATGAAACGATCGATCTGACCAGCAACGATCCGTCAATCGTGACCACAGTATTGATTTACGATTATGGCGCCCCTCCCTGAGTTCGTGCTATCTGCTATTTGTATCGGTCAACAGAATGCCCCTTAAACGCTTATCAATCGACCTTGTAACGAAACCATGGCAACTGCAAACATTTATGATACCAGTGAGCACTTTGCCATTTGATTAGCCAAAGTGCGTTGAAGTAAACGAATTCGAAAATTGGCGCCAAAACTTAAGGTGGCTCAAACCGGTTTCAACACTTTTAAGAAACTCACTTATTGCAACGATTTACACTACAACACTATATCACGTATTAGCAATGTTGTGGTACCATATAAAACAGCAATTATTGCTGAATAAAAAGTGGTCATTATTGTGACGCAGAGGTAACCATGGCAACGGGAACGCCTTGTAAAAACACCCTATATTTTGGCTTTAGTTGCTCATATCTCCAAATCGAACTCGGTGACGCCCATTTTTTATTGCTCGAAAGTGATCAACAGAGCAAGATAAAACTTTTTGCAAAGTTTAAAAAAATTCTGTGGAGCAGATTCAGAGCCACCTTAAAAAATAAAAAAAATTAAGTTGACTCGTGAATCCGCTCCACAGAATTTTTTGAAACTTTGCAGACAGTTTTATCTTGGTCTGCTGATCACTTTCCAGCATTAAAAAATGGGGGTCGCCGAGTTTGTTTTTGAGATACGCGCAACTAAAGCCAAAATATAGGGTGTTTCTACAGGGCTTTCCTGTTACCATGGTTACGTATTACGTCACAATAATGACCGCATTTTATTCAGCGATAATTGCTGTTTCATATGGTAACATAAAATTGTTACTACTTGATAGTGTTATAGTGTCAATCTTTCTGATAAGTGAGGCTCTTGAAAGTGTTGAAACCGGTTTGAGCCACCTTAAGTGGAAAGCGAATAGTGTGTTGGTAAAGCAATGGACGGCCTGTTAGCACGGTGAATTTGACTTTAGTTTAACATTTTTGTTGGTCCGTCGTTGATCGAAACCACGCGTCCACATTCATTACCCACCACGTCTCCGCTAATTATCAAGTACGAAATAGGCCATTTGCGTGATGACGTCATTTTACTACCAAGACCAGGATGCTTTGTAAAAATGCTTTCTCATGCAGATGTTTTTGTTCTTCAGGGAATAACGAGACAATTGGTAAAAGGAGCTACTCAATGCATTCTGGTCTTGGTAGTAAATTACGCCATCATGCAAATGACCTCATAGGAAGTGACACTTCGCCCCAAAAACTTCTATTTAATAATTCGTCTGCCCTTTCTCAATTTGTACAATTTGTTTCTCTTTTCTATTTCCTTCGGTTGTAATTGAACAAAAATTTGAACTTCGATGTATTTTTTTTAACCAATCTGAAACTGAAAACAACTGATACGATTTCCAGAAATAATTCACCTACTCGTCAGTTTGGGTTTTCTTATCCGTAGCGAATTGAAACCGCAGACTGTGCGCTCGGAAGATCTGTGCCCGAAGCCAGCTGGCGCATTCGACGATAAAAGAAAAAAAAATCGAAGGAATAGTTAACTTGCCGAAAAAGCTGCCAAAACGACGAGTGATTTACTTAATCCAGCTTACAAACGTTGGGTCTTTCGAGCCAAATATACTCTTCACTACAGAATCGCCGGTGGAATGGGTAATAACAGAAAAGCTTTGGTGCCACTCATCAGTTACAGTGGCTTCGCTAAACAGCAACAGAGGGAGCGGTTCATTCTTCATCTTCGGGACTTTAATTTACGCCACATATTCCTTGGTCATCGCTGGAGCGCAAGACATTTTGACTGGAACGTTTATTCAAACTTCAATCGTGCTTATCGCAGACATAAGACCATATTTCCTCATTACCTTAATTGCACCTTACTTTGTGCAGAAGATTCCATACTTTACCCTCATCACCACTGTTTTTCTGTCCGAAATCGGTGGTTTTCTGATACTTGTGTTCACTGAACAAGTTCACTGGAAACTAATCGGTGTGGGGATAGCTTGGTTTGGTTTTGGAATTAGAGAAGTCCAGGGCCGTAGCCAGAAAAAATTTATGATTGACGCTAGGCCTGTCCAGATTCTGCTCCGAAAAAGCTAAAAAGTTGCTAAAAAATATGCCAAAAAGTTGCTCAAAAGTTGCTCAAAATCGAAAAAGTTGCTCAAAAAGTTTGTAAAGTTGCTGGAATATTTTTAAGACAGCATGTCTAATTTTAACAACAACTGCTTTGTAATCAACATTAAGGTACAAGACTTCCCAGGGCTTTTCCCTTCTCATGGAGTCATGGGGGGCGCCCCCCACGAGAGGGGAAATGGCCTGGGAACGAGGTTGAGGCTAGCCAAACCCAATTCTTGTAATTAATTACCACGTCCACATAATACCCATTCAAAAGGTAAAAATATGAGTTTTACTAGAAAGATGTTTAGAATTTTAACCAAGAGAATTTTAACTTGTTTATTTAAAAAAAGGGAGGGGGTTATTCAGCATTTTGGTTCAAATAGGCCAAAAGTTACCAAAAAAGTGCTAGTCTTCCGAACAGTTGCTACAAGTTGCTCTCTGACAAAAAAGTTGCTCAGAATCCTTAAATTTGCTAAAAAGTTGCCAGATGAATCCGGAAAGGCCTAACTCTAATCGTCAAAACCTGTGTCTCAGTAGTACTCGCCTGTTTCTCTTATAAACATTCACTGAAGAGTGCGCAAGAAAGTGTGAAAATAATCAAAAATAAATGAATGTTACCCTCCAAGAACTCAGCTACCATATGCAAACTACTTTGCGGAACGGAGGAATAAACCGCTTACTCCACACCCCCCACCCCCCCCCCCCCCCCCCCCCCCCCCCCCCCCCCCCCCCCCCCCCCCCCCCCCCCGCCCCTTCCAAACTCTAACTTCTACATCTGGCACATTTTCGATCATCCTCGGTGTAACCCTGACAAGCGCTAGGGTTATTGATACCGTTCTTTTGTTTTCTCTGTTTTACGCGATCCGTGACTTTCAGAAATTCAATGATGAACTAAAACCAGCGACGAACTAAAACCAATTCAATGACGAACTGAAACCAGTTGCGAACAAAAACCAATTCAATAATGAACTAAAACCAGTTGCGAACTAAAACCAATTCAATGATGAACTAAAACCAATTGCGCACTAAAACCAATTCAATGATGAACTAAAACCAATTGCGCTTTTTAGTCACTCTCACTCAGGGTTTCGCGCAAGCTGCCTTTATTTGTTTTGAATTGTTTCGGCTTATGATTGGCTGAGAGTGTAATTTCCTTGAGAACGTGACTAGACGTACAACTTGTACCGTTACACAGACTAGAAATTGCGCTGTTCCTTTCGCCATTTATCACTTTTAGCAAATACGCATGCGTAAACTCCGTGTACTCCGATGCGTACCCCCCAAAAAACACGTACCATATGGAAGACAAAATTACTATACTGTCTAGTATATAATCGATCGAATTTATTCTATAGGGCGAGTGGACCTGAGCTGCGAGTAGGTAAGGGATCTGTCACATATGGTCTAGGGGCCGGCATTTCTCTCCCTCACTGCCTATCTGGGATGGGTATCTGAAAGCTGCAAGGGGCCGAGGACCCGTCGATATGTTTTTTTCTTTTTCCTTTTTCCTTTTTTTTTCTCTGATATTAGTATGCGCATGCGCGATTGCCCTTGTGCACCAATACATGCCCGGTGGAAGTAAATTGATTGGTACGAAAGGCCTGAATACTAACCAGTTTCTTTGGGTGTCCTCTGTTGTAGAGTCGTTGTTGAAAATCTCGTTTGTAATTCTCGAAGATCTCTTTTGACTGAATTGCTTCGTAAGAGGCGTAATGATAAAACCCCTTTTTGTGTTTTAATTAAGGTTGGCAGGTAGAGAAGTGTGTATCCTGAAATGTTTCGGTTGCTTTGAAATGAGTTCGTATGCATGTCTAGGATATTTTGAG
>BLFK01000862.1:5379867-5430520 GCA_014634185.1 Astreopora myriophthalma
CCCCCCCCCCCCCCCCCCCCCCGGCCGACCCTGAAAACTGGAATCACGCTCTGTTGGACCACAACTATCCGAGACTATCGATCTTCCGACTGGTGTTTTCTCGTGTATTTTTGTCAGTGTGTAGTATTCGGGTATGCTTGGATGTTCATTAGCCTTGTTTAGCTATTTGTTGGTCATGTCGTCGATGTATTCCGAACGGTGTAATTTGTCAACAACTGTTTTGACTTTTCGGGCAGTTTCTACCACAGTCGGTGCTGGAAGAGGGTTATAAAATCTATTGTCCGAGAGTTGTAGGTAACCGTCCACGATTTTCCGTGTGGTGTCGAGAAGGTTTGTTTCCTTATCAGCTCTCTTAAGTTTTAGTTTGTTGTTCTTTTTGAGCTTGTTTATGGCTGCGCGTTCGCTTGGTGCAATGTTGTCGAGACTAGGGCAGAATATTAGGGAAGATAGTTCAAACTTTGTGTAATCCAAGTATTGTTCTAAGGCAGCCTAAGGTTGTGGCGGTGGCTGCTAGTTTGATTTCACTTGGAAGGGGTGAGGTTTGGTTTTCTTGTTTTTCGCCAATAACAAGTTACGAAGCTTACAAAGGCAAGAAATCGGGTCGCGTATTAAGACCAAAATCACAATTATTTCACAATCTAATCAAGTTACCTCATGACAATGTTGCATTCCTTGTGGTGTCTACTTTTTTCTGAATAGATTTTCGCCTGCGGCGTCCCTCTTTACATCAGTTGGGGGCACTGACCAGTGGTTTTACCTGATGTTTTTGGGAGGCGAGCGTGGCCTAGTGGTAGGGCGCTGGAATTGTAATCCGGAGGTCCCGGGTTCAAATCCTCCTCCCTGCCACCAGATGGATTTGTCTTCAGTGGCCCCGAATTCAACTCCTCCACGCCTTGTAAATAGCCAACTGGTCAGCCTCCCACCAGTTGGGATTCTTAACTTGTTACGTTTAATTTGCATCACATTTGTTTGTTACGCGCATTTGATCATATTCACATGGAATTTGCGCGATATAAATGTTTATTATTATGTTTTTAAAGGAATGCTAACCGTTTGATATTTAACAACTACGCACAAACGTCGGAACTGAGGTTTTTTAGACGAGGGCTCCAGTTTGGAAGGGAAGCCCTCATAAAAAGCCCAATACAAAACATGACATTCTCATCACAAACTGCCCAAATAAGCATCCCACCTCAACGCCTTTCGGCGTTTTGTTAATAAGACACATTCACTATTACTGTCAAAATGCAATGCCGTCACCTAGTTTTCTTGTTGAAGAGAGTTGCTTTATCCATTGTCCATGCAGTTTGTCGAAAGCCCAAGAAACAAAAGAAAGAAGCAAAATACATACTGTAGGTTAAAGTCCGAACTATATCGTTGTAAGCCCATAAACAACACTATTATATAGACAAGTGTACTTGGGAAAATCGAAAAGAACAAACTTCTGAAAGGTCCGACAAAATTTAATATAACGTTTCGGCCGTTCGGCCTTCATCAGATAACAAGGAAAAGTTAAAAGCTAAAAATTTAACCTAAAAACTGGAAGGCGCTTTTAAAGGAAAAATAACAAAAGCTAAACAGTAGTATGACGTATGACAATAAAAACTCATAATTACAGGTAGAAAGTAGAAAGCTGAATTGAATCACTAATTAAGCTTAAAACGGTTACACCAAGGCCATAGAGGTTCCACACCAAAGTACGAGTCACAATTACAGAAGAATCTAGTCGTAATAACATTAAAAATGCTTTCAACCGAAACAATGCAGGAAGTGCCCCCTTTTGTTCGCGCCATTTTCTGGCCCATTGTTCTGCCTAATTTGGAATGAGAACGATTGATTTTTTGCAACAATGCGACCAATCAAATTCTCTGAATACAAGCGTCCTTTTCCTAAACGCGTTCGTTCGATGATTTGTCGTGTCGGGGGTTAGATTGACTTTTGGAGGTATTTGTGATGGAAAGGAATAAGTGATCGGCCCAAAAAATCACACGGCCCTGCAGCCGGACATGCACATCTCGAATATTAGGCGCTTGAAAGTCTAACCGATGACTTCGAGAACGAATGATCTGGGAGAGAGTTACCTGCAGAGTGGAGAACTAAACGACGAGGGCGATGATAGCGATACTTTGTTAGCGGACGAGTTACGAGGGATGTATCGTAACAGGCTGAAAGACATGGAGGAGGTGGAAGAAAAAAGGGACGAGGCTCACAGGGTAAGATAAGATCGATATTTTCGCTGCGATCACGAATGATCTAAACAAAATTGGAACTGCATCACAAAGTTTAATTTTTATCGAACGCGGAAAAGGTCGCGCCAGCTGAAGGGAGTACTCAAGGAATAAGCTTATTAGAAAACAATGAATTTTTTTATCGCTTTTTCTACGATGCAGTACTTTTGTTCAATTTTGTGGTTTTGGAAGCAAAATTGCTACTGTTAGCAATTGTGCAAATTGTATTTATTGTGCGATAATTTGTTGTGGCCGTTGGCCATTTGAGCGAAGCAACACTAATAGGCCAGCGGTTCGAAAAATTACAGTCGGCCAAGGTCGATTTGCCTCGTGGTTTCTTCAAATGAGAAGTTCTTTCTCCATTTATTTTCTGTTTTGAAATTCATCGAGATGAGTTCGCCAGTGTGGGTAAAGGAAATCTTGCTGGTTGTTTGGTTCATGGAACTGTGACTGTGAAGCAGTTTTGTTTACCTTTTGCGGCGTTTTGGTCACCGAGGCATGTAATGAATTAATCACAGCTGAAGGACGCTTGTAAACGTTCTAAATTGATGGCTCAAGATGTAAGTGAAGCTTATGCCTTGTTGTTTTATTGCATGTTAACCTGATATGCACCGTTGCTTTGCCGCTCTGTAAGTAGTCCAATATCTGCAGCTTCTGATGTTTTTCGTTGAAAACCATTATTTATCAGTTATAAATCTGATAATTGAATTGACTGGACTTGATTTTAACCAAAGAAAAAGTTAGACTCCACCAGCCTCACCATTAGTAATTGTTAGTGTCATCTTTTCATCATTGGTCTTGATTGTGGGTTACAATAACCATTTGAAAATTTTACCAATAAATTTGGCTGAGATGTTTAAAGTTTGGACATACACAGTAGTGTTGAATGCAATGAACAGAGCCTAAAGCCTCTTTGTTAATGCTCCAGTAAATTGTAACCCCCACCCCCCCAGGTCCTGGGGAAGGGTGGGGGATTTGACATAGATCCTGTTCAAAAGGCATCCCCCACCCCCTGAGGCAGAAATTGAGTCAAATGCTCCTATCCATGGGGTAAGAAATTTAAAACAATCCAACATTTACTATGGGGAAAAAATTCAAATGTTCTACTTTGGGTTTGTGAAGTTTGCATTTTAGTTACTGGTACAATGCTAATTAACACATTTTTTGTTCAACTATTAAGCAAAAGACCTAAGAATCGCCTTTTATCAACTTTTTTACCTGATTTTGGTTGTTTTATGCAGAAAAGTGAATTTTTCACAAAAAGCATGGTACTTTGCTTAAATAAGGGTAAAGCAGCCATATTTCATTATTGCTCATGACCATCTGAGTACAAAACTGCCTGCAACGTTCAAAGTGGAATTGAAATTACGCTGCACATCACACATACAAAATTTGTGTGGTTCAAGTCAAGTTTAAAGGAACCCACCTATAAATCTGTCTACTGAGGTGAATTTTTGCACTGTGCACAAATCCACTCTCCATCTGGCACTGTTGAAAGCCCCACTTATTGAAAATGAAATCACTCTATTGGGCAGTCTTTACGTTCACAGGCAGTCATGTCTCTTCACTCAGGCCCTCCACAAATACACCATGAGTCAGTGCAGTCAAGAGCCGCTTTACTAGACTTGCTCCCTTTTGATTTCTCTTTTCTTTTTGTGGAAACTTTACATGCACCTTCTTGGCATTGTTTTCTAACATCACTGAGGTGTCTTACCCACCTCAACTTCATTGGTACTTAGTAAGGTTTGCTTTGCTAGCTGCTCTATCTCATTGGGGGTCAGGTCTAGACTTTCCTTTTGTTTTCTATGAAAAGCACCTTTTATCTCAGTACTTGGAGGAGAAATGTGAGCGTTGCTTAAAGTGCAGCCATCCATTGCTCAACACAAACGTCAACCGGAAGTGGACTTTTCATATTCTTGGGCAGGGGCTTTAGGTATCCTTTAGGTATCCTTGGCAGAAAAAAGCTGACAACTTTTTTTTTAGTTTCATTGTTTATCTTAATCATCAGGCACCAGTTGTTCGAAGGGTGGATAGCGCTATCCACTGGATAACTCATTTGGATTTGCTAGAATTTGTCTGCTGGATAGCAATTTATCTGGTGGATAGCATTATCCACCCTTCAAACAACTGGGGCCAGCTTCATTATCGCTTGTCTTTTGATTTTGTTTTGTGTCATCCCCAAATTTCCCAGGTCTTAATTAAGATAATTTAAGGTCAGGGTTTGTCTCTTTGTAGACTGGAATTGAGCAGTGAAAACTTTTTTGTTAGCAATCATATAAGCTAAATGTAATACCAAAATTAATCCATATTAACTAGAGGATTTACCTGCATTCTGCATTGCAAACCTAATGTCAGTTGTCATTTTCTTGGCTTATTCTTGTTCCAGCACCAACTTCAATCACTTCAGTCCTATGTAACTGAGCTTAGTGATCAAAATGAAATCTTGGTTAAGACTGTTGAGGAGCTGGAGCGAGAAGCTAATGACAGAGTAGCTTTGGTTGAGAACAAACTCCAGAGAACAACACAGTCACTCAAGGTATTAAAGTTGTTTAGAGGCAGACTAACTGGTCCTTTTTATACCAGGATAAATAAAGTTATTATTATTATTATTATTATTATTATTATTATTATTACTATTACTATGGCAACCTCCAAACAACATTTACTCCCGGTCCCTGTTGTTGAAAGAGGGCTGTTTTGGTCAGGTGATCCAGTAAGAATATTTCATGACAGTTAACTCTTTGTGGCTGTCATCACCATTACAAGTAAGTACGGTTGTACCAAAGTATATATTGTTGACTGCATCATCACAATAATTGTCTGTTAGTTCTTTGATCTCCTGGCTGTAACGTATTGTGTTAAGAATCTGTCTTAAGTGACTGGGTCTGTCCTAGGTAACCCTCTTCTCTGATCTTGAGAGTGCTTGCTTACAGTGGTGTCTAATAACAGGGTCGCACGCACCTTGAAAGTCCTTGAATTTCAAAAGTAAAAGTTCAAGGCCCTGAGAGTCCTTGAAAATTGCATTTGGTGCTGGAAAGTCCTTAAAATTTGTTGTTCTGTTGGCAACCGGGATTGTCAAGTGGCTAATATGACGAAAATGTTTCGGACAAAAAAGTAACAGCAAAATAAAAAAAAGACCAGTAAAAACCTATTCCATTGGTTTGATTTTGCACTGCATTGAGTCCTTGAAAAGTGAAAATTGTGTCCTTGAAAGTCCTTGACAAGTCCTTGAATTTTTTACCCCCAAAAGGGTACGAACCCTGTAATAAAGTACAAAGTCAAGTAAAGAACGTTTAGTTATACACTGTGATATTTAAAGCTTCAAGCTTGTGGGACTGTGTTTAGAAAGGAACAATTCAAATAAACAGAGCAATGTTATGAACCCCAACTGGAGGGAGGCAAGCAGTTCACTCTTTACAAGGCGACATTGGTGGAGTTGAATTCGAGACCACTAGAAACAAATCCATTTGGTGGTCAGCACAGAATTGAAACTCAAAGCATCCACGTGCAAATCTAACTCCCTGACCACTGGGCCATGCTGCCTCCCAATGTATATGACGAGTAAATAAAGTTCTAGTTTGGACAAGAAGTTACTGTAAAGAACTTCACTCATTGCACAGCTTATCCATCGTGTGTCCAGCATTTTCTTCATGGTGTGCTCCATTTGAGTGGGATGGGATTAAGAATCAGAATCACAAGACATGTGGTCATGTATGAAAATGGCTATTTTCAATTCTGCCTCTACAAAATACCACAAATGATATCTGAACTTAACTTGCTTTTTTTCCACGACCCTTCCTTCGTGCCAACAGACTGACATTTTGAGTCCTTTCTCGTGTCCTTCAACAATAACATTAACTAATTTTAATTGCTGAATCTGACTTTTTGGATTGATGTTTATAACTATGTAGTTCATATAATTGTGGTAATGACAGCTAAGGTGTATGCTTATTCTTGGGTTTCTTTACCAGGAACACATAGCCAGAGGATCTGAGCTAGAGATTCATGTTGAAAAACTGAGCAAGGAGAAAAAAGATTATGTGGAGGAAATTAAGGTACTGCTTTAAGACATCCTTGCCTTTCTGTCAAACCTTTTGGTTTCTCAATGAGGGACAGAATGACCTGAAGATTACATAATTCTTATTAAGTGACTGAGAACTTTGGCATTCAGTCAAGCCTTCTGCAGGAATCAAGCAGACTGCTTTCATGTTATTTCTATGTTCAAATACAATGCCATGCCTCCACTTCCAATGAGCTGGGATTGAGTCTGTTAAATTTTGAAACAAAACCTTCACTGACCTACATTTCTCCCTGTCGGTGCTAGTTTAATGGGGTGTACGTACGAGTAAAGCTGGTGGCACATGGTTCAGCATTGTGCAAGATTTGTTGAATGATGTTGCAGTAAACTTGTTGAACAGAATAGAGGCTGTCTCTATTTCTGTTCGTTCAACTGGATTCAACGATGTTCACCATGTTGAATGGCCTGTTTCAATATTCAACATGGCATGCATGACACTCTGTTCAATATTTCTTTGGCTGAACGAGAACTTACATTTACATTTGAACAAAGGACAAAGTCCTGGGGTAATTTTGACAGTCCACTGTCCCAAATTTAACTAGCTGGTTTGATTTAATGGAGGCTGCACTATCAGAATACAAATTTCAGTTTTAGTTTTCCCTTAATGACATTGAACTACTTTGTATTGTTTATTTCTGTCCAACAATTACTAGGCTTTAAAAGAGGAGTTGAATTTTACCACCCAACAGCTGGCACATCTGGAAACCAGACAGGAAGATTTAGAGTACGATGTTGATAACCTGGTAGACCTGATTGGTAGTGCAAGAGCCACAGGAAAATGGCAGGTGAGAAATGAGCTCTACTTGACCCTTAGAAATGGTCTGTTACTTGTACAATCTTGTGCATCTCATTATGGAAAGAGAGTTCGGCAGGAGCAAAGAAAGGTAGCCACTGAGTTAGCATGAGGTTGACAAGAATAGGATGTTTTTACTGTGGGTTCATAAATGTAGCTGGTTTTATGCTCTTTTGATTAAAAGTGTTCCGTTGTGTCTTGTGTTCGATTTGTCATGTATTGGTAGAGTTGTTGGTTCTCTGCTCTGCTCTGCTCCAAGAGTTTTTTTCTCATGGTACTCTGGCTTCTGGCTTTCTCCTCTACTCAAAAACCTTCATTTTATTTTATGGTGCCCTCAATCAGTGCATCTGTGCTAAATCAATTGATGCTTGAATAAAAGTCAGTACCATTTATTACTTAGTTGGCAGGCTTGGATTTGAGGACTGTATCACTTGATGCCATCCTAAAAGCCCATGCTGCAGCTTCAAAGGAGTTGTGAGTTTTCTCTCTTCACTATAAATAACTGAATTAACACTAAATATCAACTGTTAGTTTTTATGTATAGTGAGCATTATTGCACCTTTCAATTACATGCGGACTTCAGGCAACGCTTTTGTTTTTCACTGCCGTCAATCACTGTTGCAGAGCAGGTCAAAGGGCCACATCATACTTTAGTGTGATTGGTGGTTTTTGATCAACTTTGTCGGTTTCTGGATGGAACGGTCCTTCAACTGTCGCTGTGAATAAAGATTTGACTGCAGTAAAAACAAAAACGCTGATGGGATTTTGAAGGCAAGAGGCTACAGGTCATTGAAAGGTGCAGTAACTACGACCTTTGTCATCTGAGTTGGAAAATTTTCCCTCGTACCCCCATTCAATGTTGTTCGAGAAAGTATAGTCCCATGGTTTGGCAACATTGAGTGGGGGTGCAGGGGAATTTTCCAACAAAATAAGTCCAAGGTCGTAGGTGTGGGGAAATAAATTGTGTTTTGTATTACTTCCCACCTAGCCAGCATTACAGGCATAGCCAGGGGAGGGGAAGGGTAGAAAAACAGAAGAAGAAGAAAGGGGAGGGAGATTTTCATTCCGCACGTGGATATGTACTTAGCATTTTGAAATAATGACAAAATGCTATTCTGCCTTTTGGTTCCACAATAATTATTATTGTGGGACCAAAAGATTCTTTTAGCAAACTTGGAACTGATGAAATGAATCATATATTGAACTGCGGATATGAAATCAAATGAAGCTATGATCCTCGCAGTTATGGACGCAATTTTAGCAATTGCGTTGAGAAGCCTGAAGAAATTCAGGTCTTCAACGGGGTTTGAAGCCGTGACCTCGCGATGACGGTGCGACGCTCTAACCAGCTGAGCTATGAAGCCACTGATGATTGAATGAACATAAATCATTATTAATCGGATATATTTCATGTATCATTTCATCTGTTCATTCATTCATTCATTCATCACGGGAACATTTCAACCCACAAATGACCAGCTCCCAACATCAGTGGCTTCATAGCTCAGTTGGTTAGAGCGTCGCATCGGCATCGCGATGTCACGGCTTCAAACCCCGTTGAAGTCCTGAATTTTTTCAGGCTTCTCTACGCAATTGCGTCCATAACTGCGAGGATCATAGCTTCATTTGAAACTTGGAGCTATAGTGCCAGAATATTCACGCCTTGATATGGGCCAATAAAGGAACTGAAAGCTTCCAAAAGCCGGTGTAAAATATATTGAAACTGATTTTATTGACTGTAAGTTGCTCCTCAAGATAGACTATCCTTTCCGCCTACATTGCTTGCAGGAGAGAGGGAGAGAAGAGAATGGCGGACCACATTGCAGAGTTAAAGAAGCAACTCGCTGCCAGAGATCAAATGATTCAAAGGTTGCAAAAAGATCTCAGAGGAAAAGAGCAGGTATTCCTTCCCCCTGCCTTCTCCCCTGAAGCCTGTAAGTAGTGTCCGCTAGGGTTCGATGCTGCTTGAAAAATCCTTGAAGTTTTCATTTCTAATACGTTGATAGCCCTTGAAACTTTCTGATAAGAGATTGTCGAGCGGACCTCCTCGCCCTTTTTTTTGGCTGGTAGAGCATCCTTTTCTGTTGGAAAACACTAATTAACGTGTCACCAACACAAGCACTCTGCGAAAACAGCTTTTCAGTGATGTTTCTTTTTCTTAGGTTCATCATCACCTTGTCGACACGAATGCCCATGACAACGAGAAAATCGGATCGTTTGCGGGCGATGCCAAATCGTTTGACACGTATACTGAAGAGTGTTCGGGAACCATGACGCAGAAGGACGTCCTAATCAGGAAGCTGAAGAACGACTTAGAGCATGCGCGCAAACAGCAACAAGAGACGGCTCGAGAGTTACGCGAGTGCGAGCTATCCATAGCACGACTTCAGGGTCAGATCGGCAAACTGCAAGATGAGCAGACACTGAAACGATCTGATGTGGCTGCAAAAAATCACTCGCTAAGGGCCATGGAGAAACATCACATGGAGAACAAAGTTAAGGTTGGTTGCACTAGGGTGCCCTCGATTGGATTTATTCCCGAATAAGGATACGAAGGTTTACTTCTAAACATCACCCCTAAGAGAATTTCGATGTTATGATATCGGAATACAGAGGAGATTTTTAGTATCGTTTCCCGACAGAATCCTTTAGAGACATCTTCCTAAACTTGCCTCCAAAGACTAAAAATTTAGCGGTTATTCCGTTTATTCGTAGTCTAGAACAAGGTCAATCGAACGCGCCCTTAGTTTCGTTTGAACGAATAGTTCTGACTAATGGCTGCGGCTCGGAAAACTGATCAGGTTTTCAGTCTCAGCGGTGGCCCATTGCGTAACATCGCTTGGAATATGACCGAATTGTAGTGTTCCACGTCCACCGCCAGAGTTTCTTTTGAACCTCGCCCTTTGATTAAATTCTGAACATGGCTCGTTGCTGTTGCTCGTTCCCTGTTGATGGCGAGGCAAGTTAGTCCTGTTCTTCTTTCGAAAGCCCCGTAATAGTGCTGGTTTGTGTGTGCTTTCGGTGGTTAACGTTTCAAGTCCATGGAGAAGTGAAACTCGTACCATCTTATTTCATTTCATTCCATGAAGAGAAACTCTATCTGCGATATGCGAACTAACTGCGCACTTTCTGCTCGCAAAGAACCCCAATGCAATTTCAGGTGCATGTGGCAGCTTTCTTGGCTTGTCTTAAAAAAAAAAAAAGATTCACAATGAGTCATGCATATTGCCATTTTCTTCAAGGTTGCAAGGCTCCAAGAAGAAAATCGCGAACTTAAGAGCAAAGTTAAGTCTTTGTCAGATTCGAATGGCGGTATCCCGCTGGACTTGTCACGAGAGTTTGAGCAGAGAGTCAAGCGGTTGGAAGCGGAATTAGAAGTGTCAGAGGACCAACGGCGAAAAGCAGCTCAGGAAGTAATTAAACTACAGAGTCAGTTGAGCGAGAGTCAGCATGCGGCCATGGGGCACAAAGAAGTACTGGTAAGCGAGGTGAGTGTACCGCGCATGCGTGATCTGATGAGCCACCTTGGGCTAGGTATCAATTGATCATTCTCGTCCCCAGAGGCGTCAATTCTTTCGGTCAACACCAAGAATGACGACCTCTGGCCGACCCTCTAGTCGGTTACGAAGTACGCGCAGTCGCAGTGGGGGTCTATTTTAGTAACCGTTGACAGCCACGAACTGTTTCAAATTTCTGAGATTGCGCAGACGCACCGGAGGTCCGTGATTCGCGGACTTCCTGATTCGGAAGCAGCCAGAGGTCGTTATTCTTAGTGCTACCAAAGCAGCTCACTTTCTAACGATCTGGGCCCGGTTGTTCGAAAGCCGATTAATGCTAACCCTCGATTAAAAATTAACCGATGTTTTAATTTCGCACTCAGAAAACACTTTCAAAAAGTGGTTTTCGACTAAAGCGGAAGAAAAGTGTAAGTTAGAAGTGAGAAGGAAAATTTTTTCGGGAAAATTTTTGTTGATTGGTAAATAAACTGGAATCAAAGTTCACTCTAACCCAGGGTTAGCTTAATCGGGCTTTGAACAACTGGGCCCTGGTTTTTTTTTATATATTTGTTTTGTTCGTTTCTCGGTTTACTTTTTTGCAGCTGACTTCGAGAGATAGCGAGCTGGATAATGTAAAGGACAGATATAACGGTGCTCTCGAGGAGGTGAGCTTCATCGTGGTAAACTTTTCGCGCAAATTCAGAAACAGGACGACCTTGAATTCTTTCCGATAGAATGTTTTGGAATAACATTCTTTGGAATGGACAATAGAGAGCAGTAAAATCCGAACCTGAGGTGGCGTCGACCTTTTGCGAACCTAGAATCTGTTTTTAATCCCGTAGCTTGCAGAGCTTGCGTTGAGTATTCACCATAATAAGAAGTTTTAACCGTGAAATTTCAAGGAGTATAAAATGAATACCCAACAAGTATTATCTATGTGCGCGAACAATACAAAAATCATGTGCAGCCTAAAAGAGAATCCCACGCATGCGCAGTAGTCGGTATCTTCTCAACCACCAATCAAACCTTTTATTTTAGATTGAACAGTACGAGAAGGAAATCCACCAGCTAAGATCAGATAATGCGAATTGCAGCTGTGAGGTAACATTTGAGGTGTATTCACAATGATGTGCACCAAACACCCTGCTACTGAATTGTCTTCAGAATTTTTTTTATGCTACAGCTCTAAGTTTAAAATGTTTTTTTTTTTCCTTAACACTTTTTTTTTTTTTTTATTTTATAAGGCAACTATGTAATTAAAAACAAGCTTTGGTGAACGAGTGTTAAACATTTTTTTCATTCATACCTTATTTAAGCTGGAGAAAAATAAGTTTCACATCCAGCAGCTGGAAGGAGACATCATTAAGTGTCGCGAGCAGATCTCTCGGTCAGAGGAGGAATGTAGAGCGGCGCAAAGGGAGTTAAAACGCCTGCAATTGGAATCCGACGATCAGAGGGATGCACTTGTCAACGAGGTATGGGAATAGGCTAACGTTGGAAAACGTTAGCCCCTCGTTCTCTTTCATGAAGCGAAGAAGTAACTAACTTATCGGAAGCGAAGGGAAGAACTAACTAAAAGTTCAGCTTTCATTTACGTTATCAACGATGTTAATATCAAGTGTTGGTCTCCAGGTTGCGGAACGACATGATGTGATTTTGAAGTTGAAAAGCGAAGTGTCGTCTTTGGATGATAAACACCGAGATGCTGTTGCGCAGGTAGATATCGTTGGTACCTTGGAAATTACCAGTGATGCAATAGGTGGCTTTTAAGCAATCTCTAAGGACTCAGAAGGATAGTGAAATGTACAAATGACCACCTATTGTTTCCATTCAGTTTTTGTTGTTTTTTTTTTTCACCTCGCAAAGTCACGTTAGTAGTCTCCGACTGTCCATCAAAGCCGAGTTGCTTGCATTCCTCAGCTCCCCCTCCCCCCTGCCCACCCTAAAATAAAATAAATAAATAAATAAAATCCAGATAAATCTCCAAAGGAGGACTAAGTGCAATTTAATCCGAGTTAACATTTAATGGCAAATCAAGTCTTCTGCGATATTTTCTGCATTGTACCGTAGTCGTTCTCCCTTCCCTTCCCTTCCCTTCCCTTCCCTTTTCTTCCCTCGGGGTGGCGGTGGGCGACGAAGGGCGGCTGTATTGAGCACAAATTATAAACCTGTTCACACTCTGAACACTTTGGATATTGGACACAATTAATTGAAAGAATGGTTTTATTGTGGACCTGTCATTTTCTTTTCATTGTTTAAATTTGAAATGGTCGGTGGAACATCTGTAGCGTCTGCATAATTTTGCTTCGGTTATTCACAAAGTTAGCGTCCCTTGTTACACGGTGTCGAGTGCTTCCCAGTCGGTTGAAGGTTTGAAGAGTTTCGGCTCCCTCTACTCTACGCGCCAAGTAGACCTTAGGCTTACTTTTTTGAAGGGCCAAAGAAGGAGAAAAGAAAGGTAGAGCGGCATTTTATTGTACGAATACACGCACAATGATGCTCATTCAAATTTTGCGGTGACTTGTTTGAAAAGTTCAATTCAAACTGTAAACAAACTTAATATCGTCGGCAAACTCTCTCGATCAAAACTACTTAAGATTACGTATTGAGACACCAGCTTTGCTATTGTGTCTCTACAAAGTAATTTTCTAAGTAGTTGATGCCTTTATATTCTTCATCCAAAGTTGCGTGATTTGACGGAAGGCATTACGAAAACAGATGTCTTTGTATAATGTGATGACTTCAAGTTGTATTGCATGTGGTGATTTTGTTCATCATGTTGTGCAACGAAGATATTATCATGCGCCGGCTAAACGATTAAACGATCAGACATTTTGGTCCAACATCGTGTGCGAGCTGTGTTATAGTCAGGGTGGTTAAGCGATGAAACATTTCTTCGAAATACGGTAAATGTTGGATGAAAATGCTTGACTTAGATCAAGCATTAGAAACCATTTAAATGCAATGTTGAGATCGGCGGCTATCTGTTTTCTCTTTTACAGCTTACTCATCGCAATAATGTGACGCAGAAGCTGCGAAATCAGAACAAGGAAATGACAGATACGGTAGGATTCTTAAAGCATTTTGCTGTCAACATGCAGGACTGAAATGTTTATTGTTTTCAGACACAGTTCAGTTAATTAACTCTCGTAGTTATTTATTTTAGTTATATTTGTATTTTAATATTTATCCACGTTTTAAACAGAATGCTTTCTAATTTTTGTTTGGTCGCATTATTGTCAATCATACGCGACTGGGGGACGAAGTATGAAAGTAATGTTCATAACGGACATTAGCGTGGTCTTTCTTACAAAGGCTAGAAATGCAGTAAAACACGACGTCTACCTTTAGGGCACTTATTAGAGAGATTTAGCATCGTGTTTACGGCGAAATGGAAACGTCTGGCTGAAATTTGCTCTTTAGCCAAAAATTTATGAAATTCATTTAATTTCAGCTTCTCTCTTGCCTGTTAGCCATGGCTTATCGAGCAAGTACTAAAAATAGAGAAATAGGCTAGATAAAGAGAATTTTCAAGGTATCGTGGCATGCAAGTAGCATGCCGCCTTTAGCCGTTGGCCGTAAACGCTATGCAAAATCTCTCTATTAACCGTGAAAAGGTCTAATAATGTCCACATGGATTGTTGCAGATTGAAGAATACAGCCGCAAGCAAGCGGAACTCGAAAGCAAACTAAACGTCGCTAACAAGAGGGTATGCGATTGAGGAGTTAGCCAATAGGCGTTTTCGAAAAATACCATATTCAACAAGCTGGGCCAAGTGGTTCGAAGCAGGGTTAGCGCTAACACTTGGTTGAGATCGATTATTAAATTCTCAACCTCGGAAAATGCCGCATTTCTAACTTTGTGATTGGCTCACTGGATCTCGGTTCTCAGCCAATTATACCTACGTTTGACCTTATATGGGAAATGAGTCCGGCAAATGTTGCTTTGGCTCGAAAATCTTTCGGCGGGAGGCCAAGTTTCGTCGACAAAACCGAACCGAAGGTTGAGAATTTAATAAAACAGCTACTCGACTCGCACTTGTTGGATACGAGATTTGTTATGGCCAATATTGGCTATTTGCAAGGGAGCTAAACCAAGAGCGACAACGCGGCTACAATAACGTCACCTGAAAACCAAAATTCGCGTTATTGTGATCACTTCGCGCCTATTCCAACTTTTTCTGCATTTAAAACAATTACTAACTGTCCAAGAACAGAATTGGTATGAACGACGTTGAAGTCAAGAGAATGGAAAACTCATCCCACTGAAAACTTTAAAAGTGGTCATTTCACGTCGTTCAAACGAGAACGGCAAAGAAATGTACCAAAATGTAAAACACACGTGAGGAGCGTGCAGAACCGTTGTTTTTGCTCATTAAGCCTATTGTCCCTTGGCGCTTTCGTTGTTGTCGACGTCTTCGTTGAACCCACATGCCATGCAAGCATAAGAACAAGCAATATACGCAAGCGCAGTTGCGTTTTGATCATTAGTACCTTTTGTTAAGACAAAGACCACTAATTAACAACAAGTTAATGCATCTGCGTATGTTCCTTCCGCTTATGCTTGCGTCGTACATGTAAACCAGCCCTAAGCTCCCTGCCACCTCGTATCCAAGGCGGGCTCATGGAAAACTTACTTAGTACTGAAAACCTTTTGGTCGTCGTGGTATTTATGTCAGTTCAGCATTGATCGTGCTTCGAACAACTCGGCTCAGGTTGAACCTTGCGTACTTTTAGTGGCACGAGGGAATTTTCGATCCGGCACGTGCAGTCCGTGCATCCGCATTCTCGACACACCCAAACTCAAATTAGTATATAAGCAGCTCAAAATATGGCATGAGCTTCCTTAAAACAAGCCTAAATGGCGTGTTTTAATATCGTAAAGACGTTCGTCATCGTTGTTTCAAATAACATTCAAGTTTATCTTTTTTCTCATTGCTGGTCGAAACGTCGTGGATAGCGACGTTTCGACCGCTATCGTGGCTGGTTTTCAGCAGACGATGGAGTCTGGGGTAACCATTTTGATCAGGAGAAGCGATGGAATACCGAAGCAAGGGACAATTCGGATGGCCAGAAGTCGCTTTCTGTACACCTGTGATTCTTAAGACTGTTTTAATCTTGGGTTTTGTAGCTATCTGACTTGGAAGGTCGCCTGGAGCGCAATCAAATGAGCAGCTTGGAAAAGTCGGACAATCTCGGGAAAATGGTAAGAAAATAAATCAATGAACTTTGTTATAACATTGTCGGAACAAGGTGCAAGTTTTTATTCTGTTTTCTCCCAGGTTGGCGAGAAGGATGCTGAAATTAGAGAACTGAAGTCTACGCTGACAAACTTGAAAGACCAGCACGAACAAGCGCAATCCAAGGTGCGAGCTGTGATAATCCTTAACATTTACTCTTGGGATTTTTACTGAACATATCTAGCGAAAACTATTCGGCCGAGGTCGACCTCTGGCGCTTTAGTAATCTCAAGTTTTAACACGGTGGCTGCAGTCGGTGGCCCGTGCAATTGCTCCAAAATTAAGAAGTGGTTTAATTTGATCCATTTGCTTTCGCGATTGCTTTGGTCACGGCTTTACATTACCGATAATTTGTTTTGTGCTTTCGGAAATATTCTGGTGTCACTTCCACCGCCAAGAGTAAGCAAAACCAAAGAAAGGCAGGCGTTTAATTTTCCCGCCTTGGCGCCGGCGACGCTGGCTCCGTGTATTTTCGTCGAGCTGTGATTGGTTCGTTTGATTGCTTGAGTCCGTTTTGATTGGCCAGAGAATTACTTTGGTTTTTGTGTTATGCTCTGAAGCTCTCAACTTCTGAGCAGTAGCTGAATCACTATCCAGGCAAAACAATTTCCAGCAAACGCGTTAATCGTTTCTAAATTGTGTTTTGCGTTTTTGAACTAAAGGTATCCCATCGAGAGGAAGCTTTGCAAAGGCTCCAAGTTCAACAGAAAGATTTTGTTGAGGAGGTAAGATGAATTGTAGTCATAACAAAATGACTTAACAAAACTTGCTCCGATTTCATCGTCAAGCTTCTTTACAAATCGCTTGGGAATTCAGCACTTCTCTCTCGCTTTTAAGGTGATGATCCGTGGTTTCTTTTCGTAATATTGCCAGCTGAATTTCAAATTTAATCTTTTGTTCTTTCAGGTGGCTCGGCGCGAGAAAGCTATTCAAAAGCTCGAACTGGAACTGCTCACAGCTCAGGAAAATCATCGCAGAGCACTTGATGATGTAAGACGGATCCCGCTTGTGTTTTTCACGTGGCATTTAAGTTTCATGCATTTGACTATTTTCTTACTTTCAGATTTCGAGACGCGATAGCACGATCCAACAGTTAGAGGGAGACCTGGAAAACAGTAGAAAACAATTGAAGGACACTATCGAAGAGGTAGAAAGCTGTTACGTGGCGTCGTTTTTACTCAAAAGCTCCTAAAGGGTCGATATGGTTGGAAGCCTCGTTCCCAGGTTCTAGTCGCGATTACCGACATTTCGTTGCGTGCCTCGTACGACTGAGGACGAGACTGTCTGTCAATTTCAACGTCGCCTCCCCGGGTCTCAAGAAAGACCCTGGGAACGAGTCCCTCCGGACTCAAAATGGCCGCTGGGTGATAAAGACATTTAAGTTGGTGTTCACGTTATCTCTTGCAGAAAGGAAGACTCGAAGCTAAAATTCAAGCTTACAAAATTTCCACTCAGAGCGAACAGGATGTGTTGGCAGAAGAGGTGCGTAGGTTAATTTCAATTTAGTTATAATTGCCTTTTTCGTATTTATAAATTTTCGACACTTTCTTGTGGCGTCTTATTTTTCTTCCTCATAATTTGTCGCCCAGGTGGCCAAGCGGGAAGAAGCTATCCATAAACTAAAGATCGAGAAGTTAGCTCTTCAAGAGCAACAAGAGAAAGCTGAGGAAAATGTATGGGCTCTGACCGACCGACCGACCGACCAACCGACTGACTACACAATCGTAAATTTCTTCACAGGACATTCCAGGGGAGCATTTTTTTTAGAGAAAGCTTTTTTTACCTGCTGGGAAGTTCTAGCTTAGTAAATGAAGTAAGGACATTTAGAGGAGGGCTGATTCTTGGGAACGACAGTTGTGTCTGAGATATTTGGAAGTACGGACTAAAGGGAGGGTGGCTTTGCTTTGCAACGCGGGTTACTTTGAAGAGAGAAATCGCAACTCTTCTCGTTGACCGTTAGGAATGCTGTTGTGTGAGAAAATAGTCACCAGTGAAGTGAGCGTCTGAAGTTTACATTTGTTTCTACGTGTAGATATACCTCCGTTTCGAGAACTTGACTCATTTATAATTCACATAGTACAAACGGATCACTATAGAGGTCCTATAAACATGTAGTTTCTTTTTCTCTTTCAACAGGTTCGTGAACATGAACGATCGGTCGAGCGACTTAGGCAACAGTATGAGGATTGTCTCCAAGATGTAAGTGTTCGGAAGTCCTCGGTTTAAGGCAACGGCAAAATCGCAAGAACGACGCGGCAAAATCCAGACTACAAACGTTTTTGTCCCGAAAAGAAAACACTCACAAAAACTGAAAAAAGAGAAGCAGTTCAGAAACAAGCTTGTCCCACCTTATCTATCTCTGTTTTGCGCGATCAAAGTCCAGTCCTTCACAACGTCAAAGAAGCCCTTAAGGGCATAAATTAAAAGGCTAAAAAGAGGCGCATAACTAAAGAAGTCTTATAATCCTTCTTAACAGTATAAGAATAGTTTCCAATTGCTTAAATTGGAAAATTAGTTTCCAATTGCTTAAATTGGAAAATTAACTGCGATGATCATTCTTCACTTTCATCTACAACCGCAGTTCACATATGAAATATTTCATATATACTTCACAGTATAAGAATAGTGCGGCACTGTTTGTATGTTTTGCAGTGTCTAATCTAGGCTGCGTTTTTGCGTCATTGACGCGGAATATTACATTCTGAAGCAAAATTAAATCATCATGGAGTCCTGCTGACGCAAAAAAAAATTACCCATATATAAGTACTTCCAAAGCAGCAAGCAATAATAAAAGTAAATTTTAAAAAATGGGTGTGCTTTCTAGCCTGAAACGAGTGCGTGAAGTGACTGCCATTTCAGACTGTTTACGAGTTGTTTGTGTCAGGCATCCCATGCAATTCCGAGAGGGACTGGAACGTACATTTCATTGTTCTGCATACGCTGCTTTGCCGATCGATTCACGCTTTGTTTGTTGAGTTTGTTATTTTGTTTTCGTCTCATCATGAAACGACAGCAAAAGCTAAGTTCAATTTTTGCGCAAAAGACAAACAATAGCAGTTGACCCACTTTGATAAATTTCTAGCTTGAACACTGGCTTAGCTTTTGCTTATTGCTCACTGGCCTCGTTTCATGAGAGAATCGATGTTCTATGGGTTTGATATTCTCGTGGCCCATTTTTCCCTTGCAGATGCAGCAAAGGACGTCAGCTGTGGTCGACATGGAAACCAAATTGAACGAAATGAAGTCCAAGTCTGACGAATACACCGACAAGGTATGCTCGTTTCTAGAACTTCTTGATCTTCCCCCAAATAAATTGAGTTATCTGACACTGCGTGAATAGGCCTTTCCCAAGATTTGGCTGAATGAGTCCTGTACTTACCAAAGCCGTAGCAGTTTCTTATGTAAATTAGATATTGTTTAATAAACAACTCTTTGCGTTATGGTTTAATCCTCCCTGAGTCCGTTGTATCAGATTAGAACACAGCTCAGTGCACGACGGTAAGCGCTGAATTCGAGACTGGCATCGTGGGAGAGGCCCACTTAAAGGAGCTATGTCACGGTTAAATGGGTTTGAAAAGTTTAGCTAAACTTTTCAATTTTGTTGTTTGTAATCCGTGTCAATCTTCTCCATCCTTAACCATCTTTGTGCCTTTCTGGTTTATTATTATCTCTTTGGTGTTTTTCCACCTTTGTAAAGCATTATTTTCAGGTTTCCTTCCATTTAAAGGTATATTTGTTGATGATCAAAATACCTCAAAATATCGTGACAGAGCCCCTTTAAAGTACTGTGAGGCTTCAGTTTCATTGTTAAGAAGAAGCGCGGCAGCAAATAACATCAGATTATGAGATGCGAGGAATCGACCAAAACCGAAGGGTATATTGTTGTACTGAAGGGGAAATTGATGCAAAAATTGCCAGTGGCTGATTAGAAAACTTTTTTTCGTTCTATCCTTTTTTGTTCGTTCGTCGCTTTTACTTCATTTCACCTCGTTCGTCAGTGCATAAGTAACGTAGTTGCCTGCGGCTTTTGCAGCTGGAACATTATGAAGATAGCATTCGGGAGCTTAACTTGAAAATGACGACACTCCAAGGTGAACGAGATCAGAGAGCACATGAGGTCAGTAAGGCTTGGTGTAACCACCCTACCCCACCCCCTCCCCCAATAGTGACGATCTCTCTCTTCCTGCACATCGTACCGTACGGGCTACATACTAAATAGACCCTGTTTGTGAAACGCAATCAACTCTTTCAAAATGTTAGTGTCAAATTTGATCGCGATAACCAGAGCACCTAAACGGTGAACGAAATGACCTTTGAGTTTAGTTTTTCCCTTTAGGACCTTAAAGCCTCGCTGCCAAGCTGGTTTGGATATCAATGTAGTGGCTTATTATGGGGGAAAATGGGACTCCGGGTGCCCAATAACAATTGAAAGATGAGTACACCATCAAGTATGGCTTAGGGCACGTAAATGTTGTTCAGTGTTGTTTTTTCTTTGGTGTAGGCTGACATCAAAGAAGACACGATTCAGCACCTGGCGGCAGAGATGGATGACTTACAGGAGCAGCACAGGGATGTATTAACCAAGGTGACTTCTGTTTTTAAGTCTTAAGCCTACAATATTATAGCCTCTAATCTAGCTTGATTGGCTCGCGCAGAAAGCTCTTCTATCGTATGCAGGACTATCGCGTGAACCATCCATTCGAAAACTAGACAGAAAAAAAGACAGGCTAAAATTGATATTATAAGCACATGTTGTGTTCCGTCACTAGTGTATACACCGTATTCATAAATGGCGAACAATAAATTATTCTTTTCTTTATGAAAATTAGCGTACCAAACCTCGTTAGCGTGTGCTGAATTGAAAATAGTATTTGCTCTGAAATGAGGCTTGGAGGTGTAATTTACATGAACACAAAAGAATAAAAAATTGGGCGCCATTTTTGAATGCGACGTATGCCCCCTGTCGTTACGGGCCCAAACTTGAACTCCAGTGCTCCTCAGAAGCCCCGCTTTGACCACTTGCTGGAGATTTTATGGGCCGAGTTCAAAGTTCGATTAAGTCTAACTGACCAATAAGGTGTCGTAGCATTTAACGCTTTTCGAGTTTCAAACTACTCGGCCCTTAGTTGCCTTTGGTGGTTCTACTCCTCGGCTGTTCATGTTAATTGCTAACTGGTCTCTCTTCGGCCAGTTTGGATTCTTTACTTGCTTCATTTGCTTTATTGTTCCAGTTTCTTACTTACCCCTCCCCGATCACGTATCCACTCTCCGCTCCTTGCTTTGCTTTTAGTTTCCATCGTCTCGTGTCGTTCTACTATAGTATAATTTAAGACTTCTAGTCACAAAATCACCGATGATTGACCAACCTTGTGCTTTTTTGTGTGTGTTCCTTGTCAGTTGTCAAAAAGAGATGAAATGATCGATCGCCTGAAATCAGAAACGTCTTATCTGAAAGATCAACAACGAGACAAAGAGCGAGAGGTATTGATACTATTTTATTTTCAATGTGAGTTTGTAAGAGTCCTGTCTTGCGTAGGAAGACAAGACTGGACTGAAAACTCATCTTATGACCCATTCATTATCTTACTTTTCTCTTCTAACTCCAGATCTCACAGCAGTTAGACGTCATTGGCCAACTCGAGCGAGATCTCAACGACAGCAGTCGAGAGCTGGAGAACTTAAAAGAAACGGCGGCCGAAGATGTGAGTGCAGATGGAGAGGAACTCTTCTTAAACAACAACACCTACTTCCAGGATTAAAACTTCAGACATGCTTACACGTGTCCATTCACGCACACTGACTTTATCAAGACACAGAACAACTGAAAAAGTTCAGTGTGTCAGACGACGCGCTTTTAAGCATACGTCAGTCAAAACCAGCATTTTTATTTAGATGTATAGCTTACAAAAACAGTTTTCTATTTATAAAAATGTGAAAGTCGTTATTGTTTTCTTAGCTAACTTTTGGTGTATTCCTTTCTATTTATTGTTGATGATATGTTGCCTTAGCTAATAGGCTTCCTTCCTTTAAACCACTACGCTTTTTATACTGTATCTATATATCCAGACTAATTTTTAAGCCTATTTGATTTACTTTGATTCAAAGTTTGGGCAACTTTGAAAGGTGACTTAAGAGGTGTTTCCAGAAGGAACTTTACATTAAGTACACATTCAAGACCATATTTTTCATTTATTCTCTTCACATTTGCCCTTGATTTTAAGAGACGAAAGCTTTTATGATCCATTTAGGTTTTTTATGATCCATTCAGATTTGATTTTCTCGAATAACTATTGATCATTTGTGATCTCTTTCTTAGAAAGCAAAATTATCAAACAAATGATCCGAGATTTAGAAAGGAGATTTCTATTTAGGTTATTAATATATTGCTGGCCATGAGTGATAGAAATAATTATAATGAAACTCTAACATCAATGCAAAAGAAATTAATAGAAAAAAATTAATTAAAATATCTTTTCTTATCGATGACCTGAATAAATGTGCTTTTTTAGCAGAAGGTCTCCTGATGATTGTCTGTGGACTGACAACATTTTAGACCATTTCTTCAATCTGCTCGAGTTAAAATTTATCACGGTTAAAGTCACTTTAGTTTTTGCTGAAAGATATGGTCTTGAATGTTGCCATGATGTAAAACTGCGCATGTGGCGCGTCCTTTTTCGGTGCCAAAAACGCTAAACATGAGTTTGGTCATCCCAGCACACAGATATCGACTGAGCAAACCGTTTTTGTTGAGAGCAACTTGAAGTTTTTGCTCTCGTGCTCACGTGTTTGTCAAACCGCGGAAAATGCGCCACCAGATGTAGGTATAGAGTACGCCACTTCGCTCTCCCCACAAAGAAGCGGGAGCTAAACTCTGCAGGAAGTAGATCCTAGCGAACTTGTCATGTTTATTTAGTTTCGCATTGGTGTGTTTTCTACGACCTTGGAGCTAGTAAACAGGACAATGGTTCACAGAGGTGGTTAGTCAAGTTGGCCTGTATCCTGTCAGCTCGGGGCGGCCTGCAGGCATGTTTTAGGCCCAGGCATAAGCGCCTTTAGTTTCAGCTGATTGTTTTTTCGGTAAACTGTGACAGCTCCTTCAGTTTCCACCATGAGTAGTGAGCGCAGACAAAGTTAAAGATTACCTCGTAAGTAATTAGAAGGCAAACATTGGTATAGTTCCATGGCTGGTCGGCGCTTTTCTTTTTGTTTCGTTTTGTTTTTTCAAACTGCGCGTAGTAAATGGGGCTCAGCAAACGGCGACCAAACGCGGCATTTGACTCGTCTACCTCCTTTCGCCATATCGAACAGCCTCGTTATTCGCTATATATTTAGTGTTTCGGTCAGATTGGGCCATACATCGTCAACATGATCTCATTCTCTCTATGCTCGCCACATGATTGTGCTTTTAGGTTGCTATCAGAGATAGAAAACTTAAGCAGCTGGAAGAAGACTTCGCCGAGACACAGCAACAGTACACGGAATGTTATGACGAGGTAAGAGCTTCATCAGCTTCTTTATCCCACTGCCACACACAGTCAAGCTATCCTTGACTTGCACGTTACGTTTTCGCCAAGTGGCCAAGTGGTTGCAAGTCAAGGATTTTAGTCTTAACTCTGTGTCAGAAAACTAACTGCACCCGTAGTTTGAGAGGAAGGCCACGTTCCAGGTCCCCATTTGAAGGGGTAACTCTAAGAAGTAGAGGGTATACCGTTAACACTTATCCTAGGATCAATCGAGTGCTACGGTTAACGATACATATTAGATGCTCCTCAACTCCTCGAATTGCCGCGGACAATCTTTATAAAATAGTGTGGTGGTTGTTTTCTAAAAATGTTGGGAATTTCTTCTTCTTGCGCGTGATCTTGGGCGCGCGCGCAAACCTGACTTCAAAAGGACGTCACAATGAAGTTAGCGTCAGTGAGGCTCAATGAGTGCTGCGCAATTGAGCGAGAGCATCTCAACAGAATTACACATGGCAACGGCAAAGAACCTTGCGAAACATCACCATGCATTGGTATTGGCACTGTTAACTTCCTCTCGTTTCCCTTTTTTTTTTTATATGCCCCTACATTTGGTTGTTCCTGAGAAGACCGCCAATGAAATCCTGATTGAAATTAGTTGAAGGACAATCAGTTAAGGAAAACTGAAGTGTTGTCTCTAAGGGTGGTATAGTGTTGAGTGTGGGTGTGTTCACTGAACTCATCAGTTTTCCTTGTACCATATGATACTGTAATGAGTGATTTAGTAAGTTATGTACTATAGCACTGTTCTTTCGTTGATAGCTTGTTCGCCAAGAGGAGCTTATGGCAAAGTTGCGAGATGAAATATCCTCTTTACAGGATGATGTCTCCAAGTCAAACGATCAGGTGTTTATACGCAACTTTCAGAGCGGCTCGGTTTTCTCTTGCTTTGGTTTTTCGTTGCTACATTAGCGATTTAAAAAATGTCAGTGCGTTACTTTCACAACTAATACGAAGCAAAATGACTTCCTTTGTCCTGGTTACATGCGAATTCCATACCCTGAGTCTGTCGCTATTGGGAAAACTAATTCTTTGCTTATTTAACTTTTACGACAATGTTTTGCAAAATCTCTCTGTTCTGTATCTGTTTATCGTCCCGACTATATTTAAGTGGCAACCATAACAGTACCAACAAATGTATTTTGGAACGTTTTGTTATTTTCACAAGACAATGTACGCTGTCTTATGGGACAATTGTACGGGAATTTAAGGCATCCTCGTGAGGTGTCTCCTGCGGATAGTAGGCTACTTAAGTTTTCGTAAGTAATGCAAGAGCCACTCGAGGCATCTCTGTCAGCCTTACTTTTCTTTTTATTTCCTCTGTGTGTATGTTGTTGTAACGCGGCTCGCTGTATCCTGCATCAATAAACGAGATGCTTGCTCCTATTGCTGTGTTTTGTGATAATTCAGATAAGTTGCAAAATACTTTATAATCGTTTCAGTCTTGCTTCCCTATCCGAGTCAGTTTGCCTATAATACTGGTCAGTGTAGACTGTTTTCATTGTGTTTTTAGATGGTTGATTTGGAAGAAACTATTCGGAACTTGGAAATGGAGTTATCCATGTCAAAGGAGAAGCTCAAGATCTGTACCCAAGAGGTAATTCGTATATTTTCGTGTTCTTAAAAAGACCATTGTGATTGTGGCATTATCTCTTGCTATGGAACAATTCGTCTTTATCAAATACCCTTGCTAGTTAGCCGTAAATCGTAAAATCTAACTTCGATGATGAGTTGTGATGTCATTTCTGCGCAGGTCGCTAAACGAGACGAGACGATTCTGAGCCTGCAATCTGAACTGGACGCTACCCAGCAGGAATATGTTACATGTAGTTCCGAGTTGACAGAGCGAGAAACGGAAGTGGCTGAGATGAAAGCAAGGATTGGAGAAATGGAATTGGAGATTAAAGAGCTGAGAACTCAGCGGGAAAGAAACGAAGATAAGGTAAACTAGATTGCTTCTAGCTTTGTTCGTTGAATATTATTTATAGAAGTTCTCAATTTTCTTCTTTTCCTCTTTTTCCCGCCTCGAATAGCCCTCGCTAATTGCAGTCAAAAGCTCGGTCAGAATTTAATAGAACTAAAAGAATTGTTGTGATTATTTGATAATTTGATCTGTTGAATTAAATTTGTTTGTTGTTGTAAAGATAAAGGAAAAAGTACCGCGTTTCTCCTTGTTTAGGAACCGTACCTTCTGTTACTAATTTTGTTGGCCTTTCTGTGAATGTTGTCAATTCTGCTTTGCCTTATAGTTAGTTCATGATGATCAAGAAATCCAAAAGCTCAACACAGACAAAGGTACACTAATGCGTGAGGTCCAACGGCTGATGCAAACTGTAGAGCAATTGGAAAACACCATGACTTTGTCAGAGGAGCAGCATGCATCGGAGGTGAATATGGAAAAGTGTAGCAATAAAAAAAATTGTTGGGAACTGAAGACGCCTCGACCATTTTCGGATGAACAATCGAATGAAATTGAAATTCGCCATGCAAAGTTTTGAAAAAAAAGTGGTAGAGCTCGCGGGGCCCGGCCGGATTAAAATTGTAGGCGTAAATCTGATTAAATGATGCATCAATTCCTGGTTGAAAATGGGTAGCGTAGAAAATGTACCAGTAACAACAGGTGAAAAAAGCCCAAAAAGGCGAGTAGGACAAAAGCATTGTTTAATTGTGTGGATGGTCTGTAATGTCTGAAGTCTTCCAAATTGAACGATCGATACCATTTGACTTTCAATCGGATTCTAGTGTAAATGTTGAAGACCTTTTCGGTACGTTCCCCTCTTGGAAAACGCAGTCCTTGGTACGTCTTGCTGTCCCCGCAAATGAACACTTTTTCCTGACTGTGTTACTGTCCTGAACCCTTTTTGTAACTGATCTGCTTTTAAAGCTTAAACGTCTGATCGCGGAAATCGAGACACTGGGAGCAAACCTCACTGAAGTCATGCAGAAAGAAAACGATATCGCTAATCAGGTAAATGTCATTTCTGTCAAGTTTGTTCTTTCCAAGGTCAGTAAGTTCGGGGGAGGGGGGGTGAGAGGAACGGCGATCATTGTAGCCACACAGACAAGCTTTTCCAAAATTTTCTTTCTGCAAATGAAGCCCACGAAAAAGAATTCACGTCTTTGCCGCATGCTTGCCTTACTGTATCTTGCTTTTCTTCGAGTATCGCTAACGTTTTTATTGATGTCAATTTTAGCTGCAAGAGGCACGCGAAACCAACAATAAACTGTCCGGTGAACTGCAGAACAGCCAAAAGCTGAACAAAGAATCGTTGCATGAGGTACAAAAAGAACCTTTCACTGGTATTTTTCGCCTTACCATATCTGGCAATTTGCACATAAAATGATCGTGTGGAGATCCCGCTTCTTGGGTATCTTAAGGAATTTCTTTTGCATTGGCTTTTCTCATTCGAACTCTTTCTCTTTATAGATCGAGCGTTTGGAACAAACGGTCCGTCGGCAGGAACAAGATTTGGCTGAAACGAAGAATCAGGTAGGGGGACGAGAAGAAAATCCATTGTGAAAGGCTGCCTCATATGTTCGAAGAATGGTCCAGGTATTGAAGGCGTAAACATAACTGACTGGTATTATTTCAATGTTTCAGGCGTCCAGCTTAAAAGATCAACTCAGAGAATTTGATTCACACAACCACCAGTTGCAGAAGAACGTCAGTTATTACAAAGGCCAGTTTGACCAAAGCGTCAATCAGGTAAGAAATAACGTATACTTAATATTAAAGCTACCGTGTGTAAGCGGGCTCTATGCAACGAGTCGGATTCTTTCCTCTTCTACACACACTCCATGCCTTAATAAGCCGTTCGTTGTATTCCCTCCACTTTTGTATGCATGTCAGTGCCTTTTTCGATAGATGTGACAAGTAATGTTATTTTTTTAGGTCAATCGATGCGAATCTACGATCAAAAACCTTGAAAGAACTTTGAAGGAAGCGCAGGAGCAGGTATAACATGAATATTGAGTCACTTGAAAGAAAAAAATAACAGTTATAACTTCTGGTTAGCGTCAGAATCAGTAGCAAGCATTCGACAGAATGACAGAATAGCCAGTCATCCGTTAACCATTTCCCTTGCCTTTTGCTTCACTATCAACCTCACGGGCTTTTGATTCCAGGCTTTGAAGCAAGAAGAGGAAATTAAACAACAATCTCAAGAACTTGCTGAGGCAAGGAAAAACTACGCCAGTGAATTCGAAAAGGTGAAAGAAGCAGCTATCAGGTTTCTTTACTATATTACTGCGATTGATTCCTTTTCTTTTAAAACATGAGAACTGATGTGTATAACAGTGTGTGTTACACTCCTCGGACGATAACGCCGCCATGCAAAAGCGTCATCGATTTGTATCACACGCTGTTTGCCCAAATAAGGAGTAACCCCATTGGGGCTCAAACAATTTTCCCAGAACGCTTTGCCGGCATGTACTGTTTCTCAACCTGGTTGTCATCAATTTTGTCATACTGTGTAATAGCACTAGTTATGGTTAATACTGAAACTGGCCCCGCTGTTAGGCAACAACAGATAACTTTCTTTTTTCGGTGATTACCTATTCTCATGTGGTTTTGGTGTTTGAAATATTTATCAGCTTGCCTTATTGTAATCCAGACCTTTTCTACCGGACAATGAATCTTTAAAGCAGGAAAGCTACGCCCAAAAGACTTTAAATCGTACGACATGCGTTGTCGAAGCAGTTGAATTTGTAACGCCGGAAAATTAGTTACGCGAAGGGGCGGAAAGTTAGAAAATGTGCGGCGGAGGCATTTGAGCGGAGCTGGTAACGGAAAATGTTATAAAATGCATCGCCGAAGCCCCATTCCCTTCAGATCTCCGTCACAAATGGTCTCAGTTTCCTTATAAGTTAGAGCTCAAAATGCAACGTCTGGTCTTCGAAGGCACCAGAGCAAACATGACTCAACAAAAAGTAGAACGTTTCTGATAATTTTTGCAAAGAAACAGTCCCAGGTGACTTTGCGGTTCACTTTCGTTGTGCCTATAGCCTTTGCGGGCATTTCGTAATCCTTTGCGCGCTGCACTCATGGAAATTGATATCTTTTCCGCTACATCGAGCCAACAATCCGTCATATCTTAGTCTGTAAGTGTGCGCGGGGCATCCTATGATGCCTCCTCGGGTTTTGGCCCAAAAGCCGAAACCCTGCTGGGCAATAATTTGATAGTGGGCCTGTGAATAGAGCTTTTTGTGAGAATAAAGCTTCTTACAAAGCTTATGTAGCGCGATAACTGTAAGCCACGTGGTCGCTATTATCGTAACGTTTTTCATTATTTAAACTTCCTGTGAAGCTTTGATACTATCGTGCGTTATTTGACCACAAAGCGTCGGCGCGAACGAGCAGTGGTTTTACTGGAAACTATTCCTCAATTTAAGAGAACCCCAAATTAGTAATTGGATGCATTTATGTGTTTTCTTTTTTCTCATGCGCTAATCAGTTCTTAGCGTCTGGCCAGAGTAAACGCGACGGTTATTCTTGAAATCTCTTTTATTTAACCGTTTGTTGACAGTGTAAGGAAAAATTTTGTTGATCTCTCTCTAGATTGAATTTAAAATGATATCTAGTAGCCGCTCATAAAAGTGAGCTTTGATGACATCAATTAATGAATCACACGTAATACGTAATCAACATTCGACATTTCAGTTTAATTTTAAGTTAACGTTCTGTGTACACACCTGCTTGTAGGAAAGCTATCCGTTGATTGTTTGGGGTACCGTTTTATTCCATTACGTGAATTTTAATTTGATTATCGCCTTAGTTACCTGTTACATATTGTTTGGTGCACAGTCGGCTGTGATTTGGCGTTGTCCTATATACAATCCTTCTTTTACGATGCTAGACAGCGAGTTTCTGAGAACATTCAGTGTGTCCTACCTGACCTGAGTCTTCTTTGATTTTCAAAAGCAGCAAGAGAAAGGTGAAATTCTAAGACCGTGGCAAAATTATGATGCTTACATTTTAGCGTCTCTGTTTTGAGGTTATTCACGTTAATTTGAGGTAACTCTGGGTAAAATGTCTTAACTATAGTGCGTATAGATTTCGTTTTGAGTTTTAAAGTAGTACTTTTGCGTTCCTTTTTAGAGTCAGAAACAAAGCAACGCGATGGAAGCACTGGACAGAGAACTTCGCCTGACACAAGACGCTTGTCAAAGACTTAAAAGCCAGGTTCGTTTACAAAGTCTTTCATCATCTTTCTAGTGTGAATTAAACGTTCAATTACATCGGGTGGTTTTGAGAACTGTGGTTAAAATTCTTAATCGTCAAACATGCGCAACAAGGTAGATACTAATTTTGTAGCTCTAATATCTCAGTTGTTTTGGTCTTCTTTGCCTCTGTTTTTTTTTTTTTTTTTTTTTAAGCTAGGGTAGACAGAAAATGGTAAAGCTTTGTTTATGTGCACGCCTATTCTTCGAAAGCACTCGTAGGGTTTGAAGAAACTGTCAGTTGTACCTCTCTGAACACGGAAGAATCTTTGATATTGCTTTAAAAAGTTTTATGGAACCGTTGTCAATCGTTTTAAATTGCAGGTTTCTCATTGTGAAGACACTATTCACACCTTGAAACAAAAGCTGTCAGACAAACAGAAGGAAGTAAGTAGATATTTATTCAGTACCCCATTAGTTTTCACACACTGCTCTGGTTTTGCATTAATTACGAGGCTAAACTTTGCTCTGTCAACTTTGCTTTTTCGACCGATCGGAAGGAAAACTAAGACGAGTCGTGACTTGTTCTCACGCGTGTTTTCGCGCGCTTGATGCCGGCTTCCCGTATTGGTTATGGCATTGTTCTCCTGATACGCTAGAGATGACGCTCGTTCTGTTATTCTTAACATTAGTGCCATCACCGATGGTTTGATTTTTCAGGGATCTTTTCGAGAAGAAAGAGCTCGCCATCTTGAAGACGATTTGAGCGCATCAAAAGAGAAGTACGAGAAATCGCTGGAGGAGGTACGATAAATTCATGTAATCTTCGTCAGTTTTGGTAAGTGGTTTCAGATCTTCACAGTTGTTGATTAATTCTATCTTAGATATCAGAGAAGGAAGAGAAAATCAGAAATTTACAGAACGCGATTCTTGCCGAGAAGGAACAACATGCTCAGAGAGTTCAACAGGTGAGGGTCGAGTCGTGTTTTTAGCTGACAAAGTTCTTGAAGGAGATCTCGCTTCATGCACTTCTTTGAAAACTATCTTCAGTTTAAAGGTCCAAATTAAATTTTAAAAATTAGACGTAGCCTTTAATTCAGTACATAAAATATTTGATGCGGTTATCGCTTATATTTGCATTAAAAATTGCTTTGCGCTGCCATTTTGAGTTTGAGGAGTGTATGACGTCATGAAATCCAAAATGGCGGCGCCCAACAGATGTCAAAATGGACGATAAATAAATTAACTATATTCCACAATTGACTGGTATTTCCACCTAATCAAGTTCCATTTGGAACTTAGAGAGTGGTTATGTTTAACAATTCAACGGCAATTTATTGTGAGGGTAGACATTTTCCTTTGGTGAGGGAAAGGGCTTCAGTTAAAGTTGACTTTGTTTATGGTGTATTCAGGTTACATACTATGAAGAAAGGCTGGTAGAAGTGGAAGATGAATTAAGCCGAGTGAAAGAAGACAGAAGACAAGCATCAATACAGGTGATTTTAAGAAACGTATCATAGTAATCATACGCAATAAGATGTCTAATTCAGTTCCAGTGAAGTATTTTCCCGCACTGATCAACCAAACATCACCGATGAAAGCTAGTAAGCGTGGTAAATGGCTTTCTGGTGAAATTTGTGTTGCGCAAATAAAGGAGATGGTACGTATGAATTAGGAAGCCGGGAAGGTTATGCTGAGACAATTCTTATCCTTTTGCCTCTCGGTCACTCTATGGCAGGAAAAAAAACATCTTTCTGACAAAATGTACGTTAACTCTCAGATCACAAGAAGTGAACAGATCAGTCAACAACTTCAAAAGGAGCTCGCCAACCAGAAACAGAAGAACATGAATGAAGTAAGAACAAGAAACGATTTTAAACTTTCTGGATAATGTTGTCCATAAAGAAGCTTTAAAACTCACACTGATCAGTCATTTCTTGAACATTCTTTTCTTTAGTTGGCGAAAAGGGAAGAGATAGCGCGCCGCCTGGAAGGGGATTTAGCAAGCCTGCAGGATACAGTGAAAAGCTACTCAGAGGAGGTAAGATGACAGACGATAGTCAGAGTGTCTCCGTGACTGGCTTCGATGCACGAGATACGATGCACAGGGGAGAATGAGGACACGCCTCTCGCGGTAGCGCGCTCTTAAATGGAGCAAATAAGAAATGTCAGTTTTTATGATGGGAAGAAAGGCTAATCTTTAAGGTTTTCTTTACTTTATGTTTTTCCCAGGTCGCCAATTTAAACGGCAAACTCACAGCCACGCAAACTACACTAACAACGCGCGACCAAGAGCTTCGTGAAAAGGAAAACGAGGTACGTATGCCAAGGGTCTGCCAAGACGGACTTGTACCTTCTACGCTGTCTTCGATATGTAGCGTCAATTTCCATTCCGTAAACTCAGCTGCGTTAAGTTAAGCTGTTCATTAAACTGTGCTTTATTTCCAGGTATACAATTTAGGGCAAACAACAACTGAACTGAGTGATCAACTGAGCATCATTAAAACCAACTTCAGCCATCTTGAGGAAGAGGTATTGTACTTTGCTTGTTTGGTTTGCACGTCATTCTTGAGGAAGTATTGTCGTGTTATCTTTAACTGATTGCCTCTTTTGTCTCACTCAGTGCTCGAAGTTGCGCGCCAGAGTTGTTCAGCTGGAGGATGATCTGTCTAACACGCGGCAACAGCATAGAGATGCCGCACAAGAGGCAAGTCAAGGTTGCATTTTACCATGTAATCCTCCAGTCGACGGGTAAATTTCTCAACCCCCTGGAACGAGAAATGGAGAAATAACGCTAAAATGTCAGGACTTCTATCAGTAAATGTGTTTTCTGGGGATTCATCACTAGAGTCTTAGTTGGCCGTCTTAAGCACCAAATAACACGGGAATTCGTCAATAATCGACATCGGTGTTTTATTCTCTAGCTGGCTCGTTGTGAAGAGAGACTGGAACTGGTCGACCAGAATTTGTCTTCCACTCAGGAACAGCTGAGTGCGCGCGTGTCAGAGGTGAGAGATTCTGATGGGCTGTTTTAACGGAAGTCGCTTCGTTTCTTCAGTTTTCAATCAATTCCTGTGCCAGTTGCTTTTGATCCTTAAATTTGGTTACCTTTTGAAATATTTTCAAATTTGTGGTTGTATTTTTGACGATTATATAGGTCGTGAGACTAGAGAAAACAAATCGCAGACTGCAGTTGGAACTGAAGACTACCAACGAACAACAAGGGGTGCAAAATAGACAGGTATCGCGCAACTGCTATTTTTGTCTTTCGCCAGTTGGGAGAAGTGTTTTGTCATTAATTGTTGTTCAGTTTTATATTGACTTGGAATGATATTCGCTCAGATTTTGTGAATGTGTCCTTGGGATATGTTGCTTTTGGGAGCATTATTATCAGTTTACGTTGCTGGTGCTAATACTGGACGATCTGATCAACGAAGCTATGTTATCGGTTTTGCATTTGAGGCTCACGTCAAAAATGTTTCTGTTACCGTGCGCAAGAAAATAAGACACTTTCTCGAGAGGCTTTTGTCCTTGGTTGTCGATCAGTCACTCTTACTTCGCCTGGCCTCACAGTCACGAGTCGGAGGTGACCTCAGTCAGAGGGGGAAGGGTTGTCAACAATGATTATGCCTCAGGTTCCATTGGGCAATTTAACTTAGTGAAAAAAAGTTCTCGACTCCTTCGAATCTGAATCATTAATGCATGGTGACATTGACGTATATTTTGGTTTGCAAATAGATTGAAGAATTGGAGGGATACCTTGAACAGCTGAAGGCAGATTTACGAGTGGCTCAGCAAAGACATCAAGCGGCTGTCGAAGAGGTGAGGCGGTGAAAAGTGCTTTTCAGTCATCGCTTTTAAGAAATACGAGCTTTCGGTATTGGCAGTCGATGAGCTTGTTTGTCGGTCCGGTGAGTGATCGTATAGTCTATTGCTTCTTCCCAATTGTGCTGTCTTCTTCTGTTTTGGGTCCAGGCTGCTGCGTACGAAGACAAAGCGAGAACGCTGGAAATCGACCTGGAGACAGCCCAAAAAGAAAATCAAGTGATCAGTGAACAGGTGGGTGTGGTGGTCAATAGGAGACAAACAAGAACAGTCTTTGATGCAAATGACTTAAACTTCACACAGAGAGGTATCAAACTGAGGGCAAAATTCGGGTTAATCGCAGTGGCATTAGCAGCGAGTATACTATAAAACCGCTATGATTAAGTTAATCAACTCTCGTTTTCCTGTCTTGAAATTTACTCTCATCTCACATTCAGTGTCTCTGCTTCAGTTTAACGAACAGCTTCAAAGCGCGAGGGAGCTTGAAACCAATCAAGCGCAACTCAGAGGACAAATCCAAGAAGCACAGAAACACGTGAGTAACACGTGGTCAACGTGTGACATTTTTAATTTTCTGTCTTAGGCCTCCTTCACACGGTATCGAAGCTTTTTGGTTTCTTAAAGTGAGGCAAATAGTTTGAGACGATTGAAAAAATTTTGTGTCTCTGTTGTTGTAATAGCTTTGTTTGCAGCGGTGGCGTATGGTTTGATAATAGGCAATTTAAGATTGAGCACTACGGTTAAATGACTACGTTTGGCTGCTACGGTTGAATCACTCATCGTTTGAAAAAAGTCATTTCTTGAATTTCGTGAAGCCTTAGTTTGCGCTTTTCTGAGGGACTCATCACTGAAGAAGAGTTTCTAATTCTTTACGAAGAGTACGAGTCCACAAATATAAATTTTCCTCACCTTTTGAAGTCACACGTTCTAGATTTTTTACTACGACGAGAAAGGCTGTTAAAACGTACCGTCGTGAAATACGACAGTGTAAGCACACCATCCCATAACTTTTGCGCATGCGCAAAAAAGCTCAACCCAGATCCCGCGTATTCGTCCAACCGTAGCCGTTAACCGTAGTCTCCAATCTTAAAATCCAATATTCGTTTCTTAATCTATGAAACAAGCTACAGCGGTGTTTTTTCGTCCACAGATTCGCCATTGTCAAAACGTGATGGAAGAACAAGAACACAAAATTTCCTCTTACATTGAACAACAAGAGGAGCTTAAATCCTCGGTGAGTAGTCTTGTCCAATTCACAGTGGCCAATGTCAACAATTGAGTTTCTAACTGAAGCCATTGATATGACTTTTTTTTTTTCAGATTCGGGATAAGGAAAAGTCTAATGGTCAGTTGCGTGAAGAACTTGGCGCAGTGTTGGAGAAGAACAAGAACATCATGGAAGAGGTAGCTACTCTTTATGCGCGTCCTGTTATTGTTATGGCATGGGGGCATCTTGGTTTGAGGTTGGACAGATTCCATACTTCAGTCCACAAGGGAAGGCTAGAAAATAACCAGCAGTTTTCTTAAGTTTTTTGGCACATAAGGCCTGGACCGAGTTGTTCGAAGGAGGATTAGTGCTAAACTTGGATAAATACCATTTCAACCCGTGGGTTTTAATTCGGACTTAACCTAGGGCTAGCACACCTTGGGTTAACGCTAAACCCTGCTTCGAACAACTGACCCTGGTGTTTCGGACTCGCCGAACATCTTTCGACGGATTAATATTAGTGGACCCGAGAGGGTGGATTGCGAAATGCACAATCAGTGTGTGGCTGGGTTATGCCTTGATGAACTACACACCGTGCGGACTTTTAGCTGTTCGAGGTGTTGATGCCTAGAATATCGTCGTTTCTCAGGCAAGGTACCCTTTTAGCTTGAGGTTGGTCTTTGACGGTAAATGTGCGCACTGTATCGTTGTTTCCCAGATTGCCGTGCGAGATGCGGACATCCGGGTCCTGAGAGGCGACTTGAATTCGGCTCAGAAGAAAATTAAGAATCATTCAAACGAGGTAAATCAAAGTCAAACCTTGACGTGCCTTTCCTCTTTTTGTAACATATGTCTTGAATTATTATTTTCTTTATCGAACCTTAGGTAAAACGCTACGAGGAAACTCTTCATCGGTTTCAAAAAGACCTGGACCGAGCGCAAGAAAATCACAGGAATTCGACTGTGCAGGTAGATCCTGCTTTATGCTTATCTGTTCGTGTGGTATAAATTTTGGCCAAGCCCTGATGGGGGTGGGATTTGTTTTCTAACATTCGGCGCGTAGTCCTAGCAAAGGTGAAGGCACACCCGCCATCTACAACCGCAAGTGGGGAGGGAGGAAAAATTCATCTTAACTTGCTGGGAGCTTCACGCGGCGAAAGCCAGAGGACTCGTGCCTCATTATAATGCATTGTAAAGTACCCTATTGAATCAAGTCTCGGATAGTGGCAAATTGGGAATAAAGTTTTGAAACTACTCATTAAATGTCACACTCGACACAATATTTAGTTGTTTTTCTTTGCGAATTTCATTTTTTAAGTTGACTCTTCATACGACAAACGGACATGACATTTGTCGCTCTTCTCCTCAGATGTCAACGTGTTTCCATTTCTATGTTATAACTTTATCAGATTGGCAACCTCGAAAAAAATGTGCAGAATTTAAAAGTACAGCTCGCTGGTGCTCATGGGAATCATAAAGAAGCCATGGATCAGGTAATTCTTGTTAATTTTGTTTTAGTTGTTTTTGGTTATATTAAGATAGTGTCTGATGAAAGCTTTGAGTTTTCTTCTTTTCTTCAGTTGGCGCTGAGGTCTAAAAGCTTAGCAAATACGAAGACTGAGTTAGCAACGACTAAACAACAGACTCGAGCCATGGAGGAACAGGTAAGAATTAGCAAGACTTTCACTGATTGTTCTGTTTTGTGTCCACATTGTCAAGAGTTACATGCAACGGCTCTACTTGTCCAAGGTAGTGCCAAAATGGGGGGTAAAACTAGTGCAGGGCATCCTATATTAAACTGTCTCCTTTACTTTCTATGCTGTAATATTTTCCTCTGTTCTATCAAGTATACGTTTAGAGGAATAAACAGACGGCAACGTTCCATACTTATCTAACACGACCAGCTACTAGAATTTCAACTTTTTTCATTGCTTCCCTTTGCGAAGATCATAGCTCTCGAGGAGAAAGTCAGAAAATTGAAGACCGATCTCAAACGAGCGCAGGACAAAAATAAATATTCCGAGGGAGAGGTAAGTCTTGCCGAACAGATTTTATTTCTGCCTCATACGTCCCTTTCATTCTTCCTTCCGTGCCGTTGTTCGACTTTCCACTCTTTTGTATATCATTTTCTGTTTTCTTTCGTACGGCTTTGTTGCCTTCTGGGTCTTCTTGACCAATCATTTTTCAGTTAAGTTCAGTTTCATTGAATTTACCACTTCAGGTCCAGCAATATTCCCGAAACATTGACGAATTAAAAAGTCAGCTAGGGCATTCTCAAGACAAGCTACACAAGCAAGCTCAAGAAGCGACAAGAAGAGACGAACAGTTAGTCGTACTAAAAGTCGAGCTGGCCACCTTGCAGGAAAAACATCGACTTATACAAGATGAGGTATGACACATCTCGACACTTCCTCTCGGGTCATCTGCAAACCGTGAAAGAGCCAGTTATGTTGTTGGCTAACAGTGCAGTAAATCTACCAAGATGAGGGCGGCGTGTAGCACCAAGAGGCACGAAATTAAAAAAAGCGAATCTAATTCTTAGCTAAATTCTTCGTCTGATTGGCTGTTAGAGCGGTTTTGTGTGGGCTTTTTGCGTCACTTGATTTCGCTCAGCTTGCCCAATGCGAAAGAATGCAATTCTTTGATTCCTAAATTTTGAAAACACAGGAGCTCTCTCAATCGGGAGCCGTCTTCATGAACTAGAGTTAAAAGGTCTACATTTGATCTGTAAAACATCGTGCACCGTCTAAATCTTAAATAAGCTGTACGTGTGTCTATTTTCGTCCGCATTGTTTTACCTTTTGTCAAATCTCTTTCTGTTGTTTTTTAATGTTGTCCAGCCTAAACGCAAGAAATCTACGCATGTCAGAATGAAATGAAAGTGAGTTGTTTTGTTTCAGAATGAAAAGCTCAAGCAAGAGTTTGCAATTTCACGTCAACAACACCAAAGCTGCCTCGAAGAGGTACGTAATTTAAGGCCGCGGTTGTGTCATGTGATCACTTCATTCTCGGTCTCAGAGCTGCTCGTTGCGCTTAATGAGCGCGACCTGGGCTGACAGTTAGGAGCTTCTCCACAGACCTTACTCAGCCTGACTTATTTTAACTTCTCATTCAATATCGTTTAGGTTCAAACCCTTCGTGTATCTCTTGAGGATGCACGTGCAAATGGTGATCGATTACATCGGGAGAGTGAGCTTGTAGTGGAGAATGTTAACAGCTGGGTGAAAGAGCAAAAGTGAGTTCTTTACCGGATTCTGTTGTTTCATCAATAAACTGTTTTGAAGACAACTTTCTTTTTAATGTATCTTTTTTTTTCTCCAGACAAGGCAATGAAAGGCTGGCGGGCAGACTGAGGTGAATTTGAAAATTTTTTTATTGATTGCTGTCTAATCAATACGATCGACGACCGAACTGATGAGTAAATTTAAAGTTTCAAATCTTTCCTTTTCAGAGAGCAAGAGGCCCGGATTTCCTCCCTTCAGTCTGACAATGAGTGAGTATCCATAAATTTTTCCCTCCAAGATAAAGAACAACCTATGTGGTAATTCTCATTTGACTTTTATTTCAGACGCCTTGTTGAATCAACAGAGGCCCTAAAGAAAGAAAATGCCATGATGAAAGTTGAATTAGGTAAGAGAAAGGAAAACAATTGTAGTTATTTCTTTAAAAAATATATCGGCAGACGTTTATCTGTATTCTAGGCGACGAAATTAACCTTTGTGAGCACGCACGATTTGTGTCCCTATGGACTTGAAGGTGCACGTGCACATTTTCCCCCATGCAACTCGACCGCTGGGTACCGTTGTTGCGTTGGTCTCGAAAATAGGGAATTATAGAAAAAGGTACGATTCTTTACATCAAACCTCTCTATATGGCAACTGGTGGCAATATGTTCATCGAGTATCATTTGGGTTTTATTTACAGATGAACGAAGAATGGACAGTGACAGACTAAGGGTTTGTTTCGTATTTATGAGAGACTTTCTTTATGTTCGCATTTAACGAAACGTGTTAGTTCTGATCAAGAGCCTTGGCGAATTAATATTTAAAGTGACACAATCGAGTTTCGTGTTGTTTTGGCAAAAACATAGTTGTGAGAAACATAACAGGTGGAGAGAACATACACCTGTCTATGATTCGCTCGACCTCTTGCAAAATTAATGCACTTAGAAATAAATGCCTAGATCGTAAATAAAACAAAGTTTCAGTTAATTACGATTGACGAAAACACATTAAATATTTAATTGCAGTCGTATTTCTGTTGCATGATTAAGAGCCGAGGTGTATTCTTCGATAAAGGATGTGGTTTTAATGACTGTCGTTAATACAGCTAGGAAATTGCAGGGACTGTATAGCCGTCATTCAATTGAGAAATCTATACTTACAAAGGGGAGTCTAAGACGTCGTGGACTACTTACAAGGGTGCGGCTGTCTAAATTTGATTAACTCAATCCCAATTTCGTGAAAAATTGACAGTACGTTGTATTTTTTAAGCCTTTTTCGGCATTCCTTATTATCGCGAAAGAGTTACGCTCTTGTAAGCTTCCCTGGTTGGAATTTGCAGCTGCTCTTTGTTGAAACAGTGCGGATATTTCGTTTTGTCCACTTTCAAACTGTGGTCATGGCACAAAGCGATACGGACTCGGTTCATAGTGGTGATAGTTCAGTTCTTCTGTGTATTGGAACGCCACTGCTTGGTTCTTTAACAAATCTGGATGGCTTTGGCAAAATCCGTGGAGAATGCACAAATCCTGTTCACAACTGTTCGTGCTACGTCCGCTTTGAATATCAGCTAAGCTTTGCTTGCCTCAATTGTCACGGGCTTTGTCCTGCGTTTTCTCATGTAAGCGAGCAACCTTCTTCTCGTCATTTATTTAATTTCATCCTACGATGCAGTCAGTGTTGTAAAAGTTCTGTTTTTGCAACGAGGGGACAGTTATCAGCTTCGGTGTAGTTTGCGTACCTGTAAGTAGCTGACTCCACGACCTCCGCTTGAGCTTTTTCAGATTGAGAATTATTACGATAGTTTAAGTTCTCTTAAACTTTCCTTTCAGTGGATAATGTTATTTTTTCTTCGGGCCTCGTTTTAGCAGATTTTTCCAAACGACTTGTAAATTGTATGTCGCTATATGAATTATCTTTCATCTTCGTAAAGCCCCGGCCAACATTGTTGGTTTGTTGGATGTCACAGCACCCTATGTTAGATGACGTCGATCCAACATTGTTCGTTCGATGAACGTCGGACAAAGTTTTGTTTTCGATCAAACATTTCGCCCAGTATTTTGTTGGACGCAACAATGTTGGAACGTTTAGCTGGGGCTTAGAGCTTGTCAGTTCAGCCTTTCTTACGCGTGATCCTCCAACTTAAAGCCGGAGCTGGCTAAAGTTTGCGATTTCGTTTTTGCTGCTTTCTCTTCCCGTAGGCCTTGCAATCCCACTCGGCCCAGCAGCAAGTCCTTCTCCATCAACTCCGCAACCGACTACAGGAATACGAGTGAGTATTTAACTCAGTGTTCCGTAAAACGATAGAATTACCTGCCTTGAAACCGTGTACGTATTTTCCACTCTCGACACACGATCGTTCGATAAATTGGTCACCGGCGTAGGTTTTCGCTTTCTTTCTTTATTTATTCCTTGGTTTTTCATCAGAAACGACCAAGACACAGAAGCTATGAGTAAGGCAAACGCCATTGAAGATCTTCACAGCCGATTAAAAAGCAATGTGGAAACCATCCAGCAACTTAATCAACAGGTGAGACTGAGTTTTTATTTCCAAATTGGTTCCTGTTCAGTCGCGCCTAAGATGTCTTGTTTAATCTCTTTTAGCTGAACACATTAAACAATGAAAATCTACGACAAAGACACATCATTGATAGAGAGGCAGCAGCAAGGAAGGTAAATGCAAAATGTTGTCAGGTTTGATGAAATGAGTTGGAAAATCAACCCTTTCCTTAGCATAAGGCGCCGGTCACAGTGCGAAAAAGGGGGATGTTTTGATGATGACTTTCGACTGATATTATTAATCCTCCTCCATAAATGCTTGGTTCAGTCATCAAACTGTGACGCATCAACGACTTGTATTTGACTTCACCGTGCCAAAACCCGAGTCGTGTTGTTGAAATATGATCATTTACCCAGTAGTCTATTTTAGTCGAGTTGATCGCGGGATTAAACATAGAATCCATTACCTATACATGTAGTTGATAGCTTGCTGTCACGCCGCCTTTGCACAACGAAACCAGTTGCAACTTAGCGAGTCTAGTTTGCAAAGCAATAGCCGGTTCCAGTGATTTGGTATACATATTTTCTCCTGAATTGTTTTTGTCAGAGTCTACAACTTCAACTTGAGTCGCGTGATCAGACAATAATGGCGCTCAAAGCTCAAGTGGAGTCGTATAAGTTTGCCGATGTTCCTCACCGAGATACAGACAATATAGTAAGTTGTCAAGTGGAGAACTTTCCATTATACTTGGGCTGCCTATTTTGATAGTTGTGGCCTGTTCTGTTGAACTTTTTGATTGCTTCGTGCAGTTACCCAACTGTTAGACCTGTTGGACGGGGTTTACCAAGACATTATGCCATGAAAGGGATAACATCTCCTCTTGTTCAGCATTTTTTGCATCCCGCCTCTCCTTCCCCCCTCTCCGCGCGAGCGCGCGCGCGCTCACACACACACAGGCCACACGACCTTATTCAAATATTCTAGCCCTCGGAACAAAACAGCTATCTCGCCGACTGTTCTATTCTTAAAGAGCTTTTATTTATTGTTATCTCTAGATGGACGCTTACGGCCTAAATGATTCCGCTTATTCTTCATTGGATAAAGGACTGTAAGTAAAACGTGGAAGTCTTACTCAGTACTTATACTGGTTAAAAATAACAGTACTTCAGTCTGATTTTGCCCACTTTCAATCTTCCTTTTCAGACAAAAGTCGGCGCAAAAGGACAAGGTGAACTGAGATTCCTGATTCTAAATGATTCAGCTTCTAGTACTCCCTCTCGTTTCGATTGGTTCCTGTACATGTAATTTTTGTAATGCAGTGGAAATAAAGTTGTGCGACTCCCCCCACCCCCCCCCCAAAAAAAACCAGAGAGTTTACTTTGTCACGTGCCAAATTCAGAAGAGACCATCAGAATTTTCAAGAGGTATTTATCTAGAAAATATACAAAATAACATCCCTTAACCGGACACCCGATTGTCAGCAATGTGAACACGACTGCGGGCCACTCCTGTTAGTGTGCTCTGTGTAACCGCGAGCATCTTTGCTTTATGCAGATGAGGTCCGTAATGAGAAAGGAAATGGATAAAGCCGGTGTGAAGGACCCACAAGTACTAGACAAGTCTTACTGGATACAGAGAGTCGGTGAGGTATGGTTTCTCGCGAGTAACGTGTGGTCCCTTATTTTTCTTGGGGTTACTAAAGCGAATGAAACTCTACGCGCGCGCGTGAGGTTACGCGAAACAAATTTTCCCTGCGCGCATAGCGTGGCCTATTTGTGGACAAAAATCTTTCCTTCTCTTCCCGCAGCAATATATTGAGGGGAAAACGTAGTGAACTTGATAAACCTTTTGAAGGAAGACGGCGCGATTGCCAAATATTTAGGGAAAACCAACAGAAATAAACGGGTCAAAATTTATTCAAAAACAAGCAGTAGGGACACATTTTTCGCGTAGAAACTCCGAGAAGTATCGTGCCTGGACTTTGCGTGGTGCTGTACATGTCTGCGATCTGACTTTAAGGATTGCGCCTCTACTTTCTTTCGCCAGCTTTCGATCCAACTTCAGCAAAGCAGCGAATACTGGGCTCAAAAAGTACGAGACTTAACAGCGCAGATGGATAATCACGAAACATGATTAGAGATGGAAATAAATCCAGAAGATGATCTGAACTTAATTCTGGACATTCTTTTCCCAATTCAGTATGTGCACAATAGAATATTTATTGATTGTAGGTACTAGTTTGGCCTCTGACACATTACCAGTAAGTAGTTAGTTAGAAATCTCGGCAATTTCTCAGCAACAAATTGATTTTTTTTTCAACATTTGTCAGAATATAAATTTCATCCCCGCTAGTCTTTGAAGAAAAAAAAAACGCCGAATAACGGAAAGACCTTTTTTAATTACTTTTCTTCATTTGGGTGGGTTGACAGTCTGTCTGTCTATAGCATAAAATCACTAACATTCAAAACTCTGCCGGACATGTCAAGTCACTTCTGTTTAATCTCTTCGGTTTATCTATTCTTTATTTGTGACTGTTGGAATTTTAACATCGAGAAAATAATATATTTGATTCTTTACTTTAAATGCATGTTAAAATCTCCTTTGTATAGAGAATGCTCATGTTTGTTTGCTGAGATATATATACGTAAGTATTACAAATACATAATATTTCTTTTAAACAAATGCCCTTTTATTTATTGACAGTATTGTTTTATTTTTACTTTATTTTATGACAAAGAGGAAAGCTCTTTAATAAAGATTTTCCGTTTTCGCCTTATGCCAAACAATATAATTCATCGCTTTAAAATGTGTGATACTGTATGGGTTTAAAGAGTTACTACAGCGGGTAAACCAAACCAAACGAAGAAACGTGATTGTATTTTACAGTTCCTTTGTGTTGCTGATGCGATGAAGGCGGCTTTTCACCGCTGTGGAAAGTATCGAAGCGATCAGCAAAATCATCAAGTAAATATTAGAGAGATTAGATTCGCGTTTGCGGTCAACGGCAAACGGCAGGCCCCGGGACGGCAGGCTACTGCATGCTTGTCATAAAACCGTGAAAATTCTCTAATTTTAGATATTTTTTCTTCTTTTGGTACTTGCTCGGTAGCTGTGACTGACAGGCAAGAAATGGCTCAAATCAAATAAGGTTGATCGACTTATGGCAAACGGCAATTTTCAGCCTGACGTTTGCAGTTCGCTGCAAACGCGAATCTTAATGTCTGTAGTCGAGACGAGTCAACGACGAGTCAACCGAGTTAGCAATCCTCGCAGCTCGAGTCTTCGCTCCTGCTTAAGCACTTCAATAAATGCAGGGTTAGGGATTTTGCATGGTTTTTGTAAGCATGCGAATAACAGGAAGTAGAAAAATAGGTAGTCGAGGACTACGTGAAAATTGGACATAACTTATTTGATCATTTGAACAATAACATGTACAATCTCTCAGGATAACAAACATCCAAGATTATAAACAAGCATCGGTGTCGATCGAAGCGCGACCGTCCGATTCCGAACACTATCCGAAGATTAGGACAACGCTGTACTTACACTCACTCTTACAAAGTGCCAACACAGTGGCTACTCTCAACGAGTAGTAGCCACAAAAAGATGTTGTACAAAGAGTATTCCGTCGCGTGACCAGGATGCTTAATATTGGCTTACTGACGGTGCATTCTTTTCGGACTATTCCGTTTATTCCTATTCCGGTTTAGGATCAACGGAATCCTCCCCAAAAGAACGCGTATTCCGAAGCAGAATGGTTCATTTTATTTCGGAAGTGTCCTAAAAACTAACGTTTGAAGCAGTCTGGACACGACTAATAATGACATTTCGGCGGTCGCCCGCCATTTCGGTGCCAAAAACTTCCCAAAAGAACGCGTATTCAGTGTATTCGAGTAAGCCGTATTCTGTTTATTCGTTCATTTGGCTATCGGGCGCAGAATAAATCAAACAGAATGTTAGTCCGTTCATACCGAAAACGGAATAAGTTCTAAAAGAACAGGTAAACCGATCAGTCCGTCGGAACAGAGTGCACCGTGAAATAAAAGAAAAACTTGCACGGCCGCTGCGGTGACGGCATTTGAATACCCTCTTCGCTCGCAGGCTCTCGCATTTTCCCCTTGCCAGTCCACGATAATTTCAGTTGAAGCAATTTTTGAGGAAATGGCGGTTAACGGAGTATGCGATCGCTGGTATTTAGAGCAGATAGCATGGAGAACTGATGGTTCCAGCAGGAGTAAAATAAGAAAGTTGGTTTTATTCGCACTGTACATGAGAAGGTGTAAATCTTACGATTTGCGGAAGTTCTCACATTAGCCACCCTGTGCCGGACGTTTTAATAAAATACCCTTCGAAGATAATTTTTTAACAGCTGGCTTTTTTTCTAAATTTATATCAAGCCGTCACAGTGTAATTAAGAGAATTGCAATTTCCTTTATTTGCTTTCACAAAACAACAGCACCCTGAAACAAGCCTTTACAATGCGTATTAACAACTTCAATATGAACTCTATCCGTTTCATTACGTTCGCTTTTATCTGCCACATCCCGGTTACATTTCAGGCATCTTCTTGTGATGAGAGGTGTCTCTCGTCTCCTGTTGTCACTCGCAATCACCACCGGCTTAAGGGCTCCACTTTCATTCAGTCTTTTTATTCTGTTAGCCTGGTGACATGTAGCTTGCGTTGTCAAAGACATCCACTATGCGTTTCCACAAGATTTCGAGACATTTCCGATGCTAGCGACTTGAAAGTTTGCGAGTTGTACAAGCAGGAAGCTGTGTCGTCCGATGTACAAAGTGAAGACTTGAAATACAAAGAAGAAACGGTTGAAACTCTGTTTCACGACATCATGATTAAGGTTAGTTCTGCAGTAGAAGACGAAGATTGTTTCAGCACCTCCTCTAATTATGAAAGAAGACGTATTGACCAGGTTGTATCATTTTTTTAATTTTTTAATCAAGTTAACTGTTTGATCGTAGGCAAAATGGATCTATTCGATCGTCTTTCGGTCCGAAGTTTATTACATTGTAGTATTTTCCATTAATAACTGCATACAAACCCTCTGGTGACGTGTTCTCCCTTTACTGCGGTACATTATTAAACATAGAAGAAATTGACGTGAGCGTAAGAGACAAACGTCAGGCTGAAATTTGCTGTTTACCAAAAACTCATGAAATTTGTTTGATTTTAGCTTATATTTTGCCTGTTAGTCACAGCTATCAAGCAAGTACTAAAACCAGAGAAATAAGCGAGAATAAGAGAATTTTCACGGTTTTATGACAAGAAGCTGCCTGCCGTTTGCCGTTGGCCGTATCTCTCAAATTAGAGCGTGCATGACAGGCAGCTATCACTCCGAGAGGTTAGATGCAATGCATGTTGGCGGTGAATAGGCAAAACTTGCCTTACCAAGGTTAAAACGGGTGTGAAACTTGGTTCAAACGGGTACGACCTGATTTTACTTGAAACGCATGTCCACAGCATGCGTACGGCTGTCAATGGATCAACTGTTTGAATGGAGGCAGATGTGTTTTCATGGAAGCGGTGAAAGTCTTCAATTGCCTGTGTGAGGGTACCTCAAGTGGAAAATATTGTGAAGACAATGGAGAATAATTTGAGTCAACTGACTGCACTCAATTCTCCAGATGAGTTGATATATGATTAATTTTTGTCGACAAACGTAGTACAGTGCAATTTTTATTTGCCGGCGTGAATGTATTACCAACTAGGGTATCTGAAAGATAGTAGTGCTGCGGCACATTCTGTTGACGGTGACATATATCACGTAGTCATTAATCTATCTGCGCGTTCCAAGTCTTACATTATAACCTTTATTTCTTAAAGGAGTGTCAAATTGTGATGTGTAACTTAAAATATGTCCTTGTATGCATCAACTTCATGCATCATAACACATCGATGGCGAAGTATGACAAGGGATCGAGACAATAAAGCACATATACATACACATACGATACGTATCTACCTCATCTTTACCAGAAAATCGAAAAGATGAAAATCGAAAGATGTGGAAATTGTAGGAGCAGAAATGTCACTTATAAATTCTGTGTGAAATGCTTAAGCTTAAGTTAAACATGTTTGGATGAAAAGGAATAGATCGTAGCACATAGTGTGTTCTACAGTTTGCGTTTGTTTTAATTATTCTACAAGTTTTTGTAACGACGATTTCTCTTCATCTGATTTAAGAATTCGACCACGGAGGCGAGACTTCTAAGAAATGACACTCTAAGTTTAAAATAAGATGTCACAATTAATCGTCCAGATTTACAAACTTTCACGTACTACATTAAAAACAAAAGCAAGAGCTGTGACAGTCTATCACGACCTCCTTCACATCGTTTTACAGGTAAATCAGAGCAAAATTTCCCACTAGAATCCACGCACTTCGTGTTGTTCGTGGCGCAATGCACTATGGTAAAAAGTGGCGCAGTGCACTCTGGTTAAATGCAATGCATTCTGGTAAAAAGTGATGAATTCGAGAATTCGTACTCCCTTTTATTTATTCTTTTTAAATCCTATTTATGTTGCTGCTCGCTCGCTACGCTCGCTCCGCAGCAATTACGTTTCTATACCACTAGTCAGGGTCCCAAGGGGGCTTAAGTGCGATACACCCGAGGGGTTTTGCTCCGGATCATGCCCCAGGGTCATTTTAGACGACCAGTACACACAATTTTCCCCGGGATCTTGCTCCTAAATATTTAACCTGTTTAATATCATGGAGCATTTTGAGGGGTGGGTATTCTCAGGGCTCTAGGACTCCCAGGAGATTCTCTCCTCCTTTCCCTTGGGACCCTGACTAGTCTGTATCCAACTTTATATTATGATATCAATCCATATCATCATATCAATCCACATGTAGAAATTTTTCTGAGTTTGACCAATCCTGATTTGGCGTACCATAACTGACCCGAAAAAGTATTCAAAGGACAAATCCGTTGGCTTCTCCTCGATGTTCTGGTAAAAGAACACCAGTATTTTGAAACGCCTCAGTGTAATAATGAAAAGGCTCAATAGTTACAAGTCTTGACCACGCCCTCATCGCATACCGTTTATAATACAAAACATCGACAAAGTAGAAGCAAGATGTGGAAGGAACATTTGATTTGGCGTGTTCTCCCAAGATCTTTAAAGAAAACCAGGCGTATTTGAAGTAAGAGAACTTAATTCCACACTCCAGAAAGCTTGGGGAGACAGCTGGTGCAAGTGTGGTGTTGTGGGACCGTTTGTGTAGACAGAAATTACGTGGTTAAGGTCGGCATTAGATACCAGTAACATCGGGTGAAACTAGATTTCTGCGCCCTTGAGGATGAGAGACATGAGAAACCCCATACACCACGTACTTACGACTGTTTTCTCTCCAAACACTGGTCACTGTTCTGGGCCCAGTTGCTCAAAGCATGGTTAGCGTTAACAAGCATGAAATACCTTGACAATTTATTAGTTTTGATACTGCTTATCCAGTTTCACCCTATGTTATTTACTCTTGCGCCGCTAACCCATGTTTACATTCACAGGCGCGTACAATCGAGAGTACAATGCTGATGCACGGACTGCGCATGCCAGTTCCAAATTCCCTCGTGCCACTAACAAAAGAAATGTTAATTTTTGCAACTATATTGACCTCACGGCTCAACCTGCTCGTTGAATATTGATATTTTGGGGAGAGGCCAATTGAAATCCGTTTTAGAGGCGACACACACAAAAGCAATTGATTTTGATGCGTGGAAAGATCAGTTTGATCGTCTTTGAAAGCCTGTGACTCAAATGTGTTTGCATTTCCGAAAGAAATAAAACCTTATCTCCTGTCAGAGAAAGAAATAAAGTAATTTATCTTACGCTGAGGAGGTTACATATTTCATCGTCACGGAAATTGAAATTTTTGCCTTCTTTCCCATTTCTTCGTTTCGTTCGATTTTTCACCAGCTGTATATCTAGAACTTAATAAGTACGGGGAGCTAACGAACATGTTCTTCCTACTCCACAATGAATAAATCTCTTCAAGGAACATTTAAACACTTTTTAAAATTAATTAGCTAATTTAAAATTAACTCAGCAAGGATCTAGTTTGAGTTGATTTGATTTTAGTTACGGGGTACCGAAAACCAAAAAGGAATGGAATATCTTGCTATCCTTTGCTCAGATAGACATTTCCCAGACACCTAGAACCTCTTAATCACTGCAAGGCATTTGATTGACAGGATTGACCTGCGAATGAATTTTATTTGCATGAGAATCATTGATTTCAGTTCGGAAATGGCTTATTCCGATTTTCTTGCGTTTGATCTGACATTGCTGGGGCGATAGAGCTGTTTAGTATAGTAACTTAATATGTTCGTGTTCTTCTGCATACCCCCTAGACTGCAAAACAGCCGTATTTTTCCGTTGGTCCAATGCGTCTTGTCAAGCGAAAGGTCCGAAGCGAGGGTGAAAACGAACAGTGAGACTATGGAGAGACGCACTAAAGGCGTGTGAGCCTCGCTCGCGCGCGAGAATTCGAAAACCCACTGTTTTGCAGTCTACATACCCCCTTGCCTCCGGAAGACATCACAAACGTTACAGAGAAATCAAAGGAAACAGAAGTGAATTGTCAAAAATATGGTGACAGACACCATCGAGCTCTTCTGATCTTCTTTTTTCCGGATGTTGTATCTGAACGAAAACTGTCTGTGCAATAGAAATTCAGACTGAGTTACATATATCGATCGTTTCACGGAGTGGAAATCCACCGAACCGGTTGAGATCGCTGAAATAGAGAAATTAAAACATGCATTAAATTACATCTATTGGCAATTCACCTCATTACCGTGTTTCCTTATTGACGCAGCTTTAATGCCGGGATAACCAAAAGTCAAGGGTAGAAACTCTACTGGAGATGAACTGTTTTAATAGTCGGGCAGGTCTGTCACTCCAAAAGATGGAAAGATAAATATGACTTTCAATCCAATCATTTAGCTGTACCTCTATAACTTACAATACAATATTTGCAATATTTGTTTTTCGCGACACAATTACGACCTTCATGTATATTCAAACGCAAAATGTAAAAGGAGTATCAATTCCCTTGTCTGTAATCAACCCTGACCTGGCGATAAATTGTAATTGCCAAGTCTACGTGCGCGAACGGCCGGACTTCTCTTCGAGCTTAACATGGACTATACTCATTTCTTTGCCTTAGCTGTTGGATGTGTTATTATCCTCACTCCTATGGTGATTTCGTGGGATAGAACATCTTTGTCTTGCTTCACTACATCCCGAAATAATAACCGTTTTAAAGGTTTTACTTTCAAGTCAGTTCGCGCTGACAGTCAGGTGGCGTGTGGGCTGCGATGTCAAGGAGACCCTCGTTGCGTTTCGTCTAATTTTCTTAAGTTAAGTTTTGACCAAGCCAAGACGAAAGGAACTTGTGAGCTTAATGAACGAGAGGCAGGATCCAATTCTGAAGGTCTGGAATATGACGAAGAAGCAGTTTACATTGAATTGTACGACGCGAAGAAGGTCAAAGTAAATCAGGTAAGGAGAAAAAAGTGTACGGCTCTCTTTAAACACTGCAAAAAAGCCGCGACAAAACTGACGTGCCAATATTACCAATCTTATCATTTTACAATGATTAGTCCAGTTTTAAACTGAAGTAAAGTTGGTTCGGCGGGGTATTGGTGAGAAGTATCGCGCGCGTCGTTCGTGAAAATTTTATTTTACCTTTGACGGACCGTTTAGTTGGATACTGTGTGGCACAAGTTTTTGCGGGCATTTGTGGTTATTTTCATGATCCGCGGGAAAAACAACAACAACAACAACTTGACGGACGACCCCGCAAAATCAATTCCACTGGCGAGATCATACCCGGCAAACATCACAGAATCTCGTTGGTGCCGTTTCTTTAAACTGAACTAGTCTTTCCACACTACCACACACTACAGGTGCACTGGCCCAAATGCTACCGCAGAAATTATTGCTGACCATTACCGAAGCAATTAGCAACAATGAGGCAACTGAAGATCTAATTGTAATAGAGCGACATCCCCGCCTGTGTGTTGTTTCATTCATCGATTGCTTGTTGACTTTTAAAAAAGCAAAAACGTTTCTTATTCCAACTGAATGATAGAGACTTCCTGAACATCGCAAAAATTAATAGCCAGCCATAAAAGCAAGTCTTGTACAATAAAAAAAAAGGTCCCCCAAAATACAAAAAATATTTCATACGCAAAATAAAACTCCCGCAAATCTTCGTGCCACACAGTAGTGCTCTAAAAAGTGCTTCAATGTTTGAAAACTGTTTGAAAATAACGCTAACGAACTGTGCGCTGCCTTAGTTTGCTGAAATCCATTATTTTTATTAAGACCAACTGTCTCAGCTTTTTTTTTTTTTTTTTTT
>BLFK01000862.1:5438946-5468409 GCA_014634185.1 Astreopora myriophthalma
CCCCCCCCCCCCCCTCCGGTTTGACTCACACTATCTTGTTTTCCATGTTTAGTTTCAAGTGATTTTACTTCACATAGCTTGAAGAAGCTACGTGAACCGCGAAGTGCAGACTTGTAAATAGCAAACCTGAAACCTTTCATGCCCTGAATTTGAAATACTGAATAATGACGTAAGCTCTTGACTGCTATATTACACAAAGTAACCTCACAATTATTATATGATATAAAAATATGTTTGCAAACTTAAAAAAAGGAGCATGCTAATCAACTTTGACAGTAAGAGAAAGTGAAAATAACTGAAACCAGCTTTCTGGTCTCAGAGGTTTGCATTCTTCTCCTCAGACAAAATGTAGCTGCAAAGTGGCAACCACAAACTGTGACACAGCAAGAGAATAATAACCTCTGGTTTCTGTGAATTCCACTTCCATGCAGCTGCCAACTGTCAAATGCTTCAAAATCAACCAAGGACAGATGCTCTCTCATCTGCTCATGAGCATTCTCCTCAACTGTAAATTTTGAATTGCTACACTTTGAAATATCTACCAATTAACAATTGGTTCATGCACCAGCCTGCGTTTATCAAGAAATGAAGAGTGCAGGAAGTGTGAAAAGCACAAAAGATGTGTAGGAGTTGCTCGAGGTGTAGCCGAGAACAAACTCTAGCTTCCTGAGTGCTCTCCAAAGTTCCCAACCACTTCGTATCTCGAAGTACGCGCAGCTGACGCATGAACCAATCGTTTTATACCATTTTCAATGTGATACTTTCACAGATTTTTTTTTTTGCTTGAGGCATTTGTTTGCTGACATCACCTGCATGCACAATGAGAGTATGAGGCACCCTTGCAAAATTGAATTTGATTACTCGAATTTACCGGCTATGTCATGATAAAAGCTGATAGTCAGACATGACAGTGTAAACACTGCATGGAAGTGAGAGTTGCAGAAACCGAAACCAGAGGTTTTCCTTCCTGTTGCCACAAAAATCCGTTTGCAGAGAAGAAAGAAAACCTCTGGGACCATGGTAGCAATCAGGTGGCTCTTTACAACCTGTAGATTCAGAGATGAAAACTGTTGGGGTCCCATGCTCCTGCTGCATTTTCATTTTAATCCATTGTTTTCTCAGCCAACCCCAAGAGCTCTTGCAATGTCAGCATACTGAACCCCCAAAAAAGTGATCTGACAGCTTTATCTATTTTTAACTTAAAAGATTAATACAAACAACTATTACTAATCGCACTAGGTATGACTGCAAATGTTGCAAATGTATTTTTTACAGGAGTTAAACACACAAGCCAAAACGTTAAATCTAATAAATGTCGATGTTCGTTCATCAAAACTGGGTCATGATTTGCTGGTTACCTCTGGTGCAAAAATCTGTCAAGTTTTACTTGTTTGATTGGCTATTGCAGTTCCATGTTCATGTTCACTGTTTTTGTCTTTGCTCTTTAGTTTTCTGTGTTTTTTATAATCCACAAGTTTCACAGGTTTATACACCAAGGATAAGCCAAACTATTTGATAACTTTTTTTGCCTCTCTCTATGTAATTCCAAGAACACCTCAGTGACAGGCATTCATGGAAAGCTTTATATGAACTGACTGAACTCAAGGACTGAAATCCCCTGTCAAATGCATTCAGGGGCTTGCATCAAAATAATGTGATGTGCACCCTCACAAGCACACACTTATTCATTTCCAGCTTTCTTTCCTCTCCATGTTTTTTTTTTTCTTTCCATATTTTCCTTTGAAACAAGGCAGCTGCAAAGTAAATGGCGGCTCTTGCCAATGCATGTCCCTCCTCTCGGGCACATCAAATTTCTCCATTATGTTTACCTATATTTACATAATATGCTTTTTACGATCAAATCTTCCACAAATGACCAAATTGTTTTTCAATGCTCTTGTTATAACTTCCACAAGCTTCATTAGGTTGATGAAAAAGGAATTCACTCCGTCACTGAAAACAACTTTCACAAAAGGTCTGCCAAATCAGAAATCAAATCACTGCACATGCACATGCACATTATTGCAACACAAGCCCCTTAAATTATTTGCTTTCTGAAATGTTTCCATCCCTGTTGCTGTTCACTGAGTTCCACCCCTTTCCCGTGAAAATGTTCACAGCAATTTACTACTACTCCACACTTTCTCCAGTTATCACATTTTTATGTTGACACTGGTGTCCTGGGAAATGTCTTGATAATAAAAGTTAATTTTCTTTCACCATTCCCCATGTGCATAATAAAATATGTGATCTACATGGAACTGAAAGACCATCACAAGTAGGCCTAGTTACAAAGATCTAGAAAAATGGCCTTAAAGTGTTTCTGGAAATTTTCAAAAAAACTCAGTAAATATCTCCAAAGATTTCTCAAATTATCTCATTAAATTCCCTTCATATCACCACATATCTCATGTCATTTTGCTATAAATACTGTTGCCTATCTTGAAGACAAAAACAGACATCAAACGTGCCATTTCTTGCCTCATCACATGACACTCTTGCAATGTTATTGAAAACTACCCCAACATAGCAGGCTCAGATGAATAACAGAAAAATGCCACAAAAACCAATTGAAAGTATGTTTTATGTGTCCTACATATCTCAGAAATGATATTTTTTCCAAATGTATCTCACGATTTTCTAGAATTTAATATCCCAAAAAAATTATAACATCTCAAAAAGTATCCAGATATTTGTAACTAGGCTTATTAAAGTTATGGTGTGAAGAGAACGCTGATAGAAACTCAAAAAACTCTTGAGATACTTACAGTTGAACCAGGTCAAGCATACCCTCATAGATACCATTAACGAATAGATTATTTGAAAATTGAATTCATTAATCGTTTTGAAACTTGACCCTTTTGAGCAAGGCGGTGTTTGGTTACAAGTGGTTGTGGACAAGTTGAGCTGCTTTAGAAAGTAAAATAGCACTGATTCGAGACTTTTAATACTGTAAATAAAACTGCTTGACCTGGTTTGACTGCAAACCACATGCAGAATGTAACCCCTGACATAAGAAACATTATAACTTCAATCAAAGCTCACTGAGACTGCCATGCAGACAAAAAATATTTTCCAAATAATTTTTTCAGTTAGGTGAAACAAACTCCTGCAAACCTCAAACAAATAAGGCTTTTGATGGATAGTCACACATGAGAGCAGAAGCAGTAGCCAATTGGTTAATGCTTGATTAATCAAGGTTTGTACCATCATAAGTTCATCGAAACCTTTTATTAAAATAATTACTTTTGTTTGGTACCAAAAACAGGTCACTAAAATTGAAATATGCCACCCAGTCTACAGCGATTCCACATGTATCAACTTTTGCACAATGTAATCGCTTTCTGTGATGTCACTTCCATATGCCATATCAAAAGTTACATTGCAACAATGTCTGATTCATTCAATTTGACCGAACATATTTTTAATAAGTATAATTAACAAAAAGTTATTTGAATTCAATAAAACCTTCATCTACAGCCGTAATAATCACTGACTCAATGACGATATGACAACTATTCACTGTTACTTGCTAATAATTCGTAAATTACAATTAAATCAAATTCAGGAGCCACATCATTAAAAACTAACTGATGCCTTATTGTGCCTCATTTTTAATCAACCTTTAATGGGGCTATGTCACTGTATTTTGGAGTGATTCTGAGAAATCGTTTGTTAATTACGGGTGGTAGACTCGAAAATGCTGAAATGAAACTCCTTTACTTGTATGATCAATATTTTCATGACAAACAAGATGATTCCAAGCAAAAATAACCATTATCCAGGTGAATCATATGACACTTGAAAAAGTCGGCTTGATTTTTTTCAAGATTACCTAAATGCAATCCATTTCAATCTTTGTCCTTTTCTGCCCATCCATGCACTTCTTTGGCTTTGTTTTATGGTTCTAAGTGGTTGTTTTATTTAATTTTATGGGCATCTGATGCGTCATGAAATGGTCTAAAATTCTGTGACAATTTAAGCCTGGAGAGAGATGAACTTAAGGTTCATCTTTGCATTTCCCTGAAGGTCATAGTCACCACAGAAGAGCATCTTGTTGTTCCGAAAAGAAAAAAAAATCTCCTGTCCAGTTCCACAGGAAACCTATAGAGTACTCTAAGGAGAATATGACATTGGGACTTCGAGGTGTAACTCCCACAGAACGAGGCAAGGAGGGGAATAGTGGCCGCCTTGGATTGAGTGTGAAACACTTCTTATAATTTTACTTTAAAGGTAGAGGAATGTTTTCCATTGCAGAAGAATTTGTAAATATTATTTGCATGATTTTGTGCCCCTAAACTTAGTGGCATAGCAGGGCATCACACATGTACATGAAAGTCCCCACAGGCTTCCCAAAAAACTAACGCAAGCACCAAACCCTTTGAGTGGATGGGTAAAAGGCACTTAAACATGTACACTTTCAAAGGTGTGTTGGTTGTGTAGACTCCATCAGATGGACCTCTCTTCTTGCTTTAAACATAGGGTGCCTCAAAGCTGTTCATGTCTGGCAAGGTGTCGAAATAGTGTGTGTGTGTGTGTGTGTGTGTGAGAGAGAGAGAGAGAGGAAACCACAGGACCTTCAAAAGACAACAAATGTTAATGTTTAGAAATGAAATGCACCCAACATTTTCAAACTTTATCATGGTCACTGGCATTAAAGTTTATTGAATGTATCAAGCAGCTACGCATCAGTGCTCGAAATTGAAAAAAAACAACAACAACAACAACAACCAGCGCAACCAAACCAGTGAATTTGGTTGCGCTGATGATTCCTTGGTGACAGCTTTATGCCCCTCCACAAATGCTACATTGTCTATCTGTGATAGCATTTACAATGCTAACTAGCTGAGGATATTTTGGTCAAATCCCTTGGCCTCAGCAAATTTCATTTATTCCAGCTCCTCTTTAATTCTGTTGACCTGAAAACAGGTGGGCAATACCTTAAAATTTGGAACAAGGAAAAATCTAGACCGTGTGCAATGTATACCTGTTTCACATACACCTCCAAAATAATTCAGTGACATCCACTGCACAGTAACATAATTATTGATTTAACTCTATATGACTAATTACCTTAAACATTCATTAGTTTGTAGGATGCTCAGGGCATGATCTGTTCACCTGGAACCAATTATCAATACAACTGAAAAGAAAAAGAAATGCCACACACAAGTTTCTAGTACAACCAAACTGACCACTGTCAGAAAAAGGAATAATAAAAAACAGAGGCATTGGGGCAATTCAAAGTACCGGTAATTTACAGGCCATTTCGGAATTGCGCAGGGAACTGGGGCGAGTTTCAAATTTGAACCAATCGATAAATTGACACCATCACATGAAAGATAACATTGAGATTTGCCATCTGTCCAAGTTTGATTCTTTTAGGTCGAACAGAGACCAAGTTACAGACTTTAAAACACAGTTAAAAATCCATACAGACGTCTCTAATTTTGAGGCTGCATCCCCTAAAACCATTTAAACTCTTAACATTTTTTACGATTTCTGTAATATTCATAAAAATAGGCAAACAAAGTGATTTTCACCTCTCCTACTGTATTTCCAAATGGTAGGACCATGACAGGATTTTCCAGCTGTCCCAACTCTGATAAAATATTTTCAGAGTTTATATGGTTTTGGGGGACGCAGCCTCAAAATTAGAGACATTTGTATGGATTTTTAACTGTGTTTTAAAGTCTGTAACTTGGTCTCTGTTCGACCTAAAAGAATCAAACTTGGACAGATGGCAAATCTCAATGTTATCTTTCATGTGATGGTGTCAATTTATCGATTGGTTCAAATTTGAAACTCGCCCCAGTTCCCTGCGCAATTCCGAAATGGCCTATACCTCAGAGATAGTAGCTCCTTCAAGCTACACTAAATCCGAGCTAAAGTAAAGTTATACGCATGTGTGTAAGTAACTCTGTCTTTCAGGGATGATGAAGAAACTACGTGCCACATACCACAGGTTTTGAATCTCTTCATGGTAGCCAATTCAACCTACTTGATAACACATTTTAGTCCTTTACTTTTCACTGACACAGCAGCACAGTTTCTTTAGAAACTCATCGGTAGAAAATGCCGAGCACGATGAAGAGAATTTGATTCATTGGTTTGTCCATTGGTCCCTTAAAGTTACCACCTGCTGCCAGTTTGACAATGGCCAGAGAAAGACCCTTAGATAATTCCAAATTAAATCTGGCAAGTGGATTAACAACAGAAGGCAGACACACACTGGTACCATAACCAGCCTTTGCTGGATCAAGAGAACACTTTTGCTGCTTAGATTGATGAAAATACACGTGGCACATTACCTTTTGTGGTATATACAGAGACATGGTAATCTTGCAATTGTATCACCTGTGAATGAGAATTAAACAGTATCAACGGCATTTGACGACAACCAAGTGATGAAAAACAACATGGAAGGGGTTAGTAATACATGGTCTGGACTTCAAGACATCTCATTACACCACAGTGCTATTTTAAATTATGAAATAATTAGGATAGTACGTGCACTCTCATTGGTCAATAGGTGTGTTTAGATGAGAGTATGTAAACATGGTTGTGACATCACACGAATTTTGATTGGTTGTGTTGTCAAACGTGCGTTTTGATTGGCTGGTGGGAAATATGAGCGTGTATCGAGAAAACCTGTTTCAATCAAGAAGTAAAACAAACAGCATTTTCCTTGGTTTGTCGAATTATTTTTGAGAAATATTTTATAAAAGCAATAGAGGACTTTGTTCCGTGTTTACATAGCCTCATGTAAACACGAGGAGGAGTTGGGAGAATTCGAGACTGTTATGCAAACCCGAGATGCAGTCAACCCAATCCCTGGAGTTAAGCAATAGAGGACTTTTTCCGTGTTTACATAGCCTCGTGTAAACACGGGGAGGGGTTGGGAGAATTCGACTGCATCTCGGGTTTGCATAACAGTCTCGAATTCTCCCAACCCCTCCTCGTGTTTACACAAGGCTATGTAAACACGGAAAAAGTCCTCTATTGCTTAACTCCAGGGATTCACCATTTAAAACTAATAATGAGAATTTGATGAATTAGGCCCCACTGTAAATTCCTTCCATGCTCACTAGTTGCTACTTCCTACCTATATTTAAATCTTCAAGACATATAACACATTCTCCATTGTCCTGCTTCAAGACATCCTCTGAAAGAGAAATCATTACAACCACATTTTAGGATCATTGGCACCAGAGTTATGACATTTTAAACTTATATCTGGGTTGAAATCGTGAGTTAATTACTTATCTTGCACATCAAACACTAAAGACCCAAGAAGATAATTCTTAGAATACTGGTTCTCTTCTTGCCATCCTTAGTTTGACAGGCACTAGTAACACCATACAGACCGTGCTTTATGGGTATCACTAGTGCAGCTACTCTTAACACATACATGTTCCCTTTAACTCCAACACAATGATTCAATAGATAATACATAATTTTATGAAAGTATTGATTGTTGACAGTAAGAAAACACCAAATTTTCAAGATGAGCAAATGTGTTTCCAACCTTACCAGATGTGAAATTAATTCAATGGTATTTATAAAAATGTTAAGGAAGGTTGGCATCTAATATGTTTACTTACATGATTTTAGATGTATTCAAAGAAACATGCACATTAAGTACGTAAGTACCCCCTTGAAAGATGACCTCCAGGCATCAAAATAATACTCTTTCAATGCAAATTCCCTGCACCCCATCAGTTTCAATTTTGTAAATGCCCTTTTCAGTCAACAGCCACAATGAACAAAGGCATATTGATTATCATTTGACAAGAATTTGGGGTTGGTACAGGTGTTGTGGTTTCAATTTTTTCCAGTTTTTTATTTTTGTGTGTATGTTGTGTGTTCCAGACTAGCATAGTGAATCTTAAACAGTGAAAAACCAAAGTTAAAAACATTATGGTTTTAAAAAATAACCTGGAAAAACATATGGACTCAAAGTTGTGACAACTGATACCATCTTAATTTGGAATGCTTTTTCTCCAGTGAAAGACAAAATCTAATCATCACATGATCTGTAGACATAATGCGTGCTCTACAAGTTTAACACATTATAAAATTAAATACAAGACCAAGTTCATAGAAAAGACTCAAGTGGCACAATTTTGACTTAGAAAATACTGGCAGTTTTTTTTCTTCACAGCTTATGTTTCGTTTTTCAGTGCAAGGTATAAAGGTCATCATGGTTATGACCTACTCCTCGAGCAATCTTCCATCTTCCCATAAATATTTTTAAATACACAATCATAATATAAATGCCCCAGACTGCATACAAGATGTTGTCCTCCAACTGGATGTATTTGGAAGTGGTGATAAGATATCAAAATTTCATGAATGAATGCCACAGCCTTGTTTATTGGCAATCAGCCCTGAATTGAATTTTATACATAACTAAAGCAACACTTTCTACAAGGAAACTCCAACACAAAAAGACCATTGGTCTGGATGTACATAGAGCACGCAGGTGGTGTATCAAAACTACATTCTAAATCTCAAGTTTAAATAAAATATTGAAGGCTTTGTTTGCCATTAATGCATGCAATATCCATGTAGCCATGGCAACATTAAACTGACAATTATTTGCTGTCATCATTCAACAAAGGATGCTTACAAAACAACAAAGCCTTACATTCGATGTCCAGAGAAACTAAAGCTGTCGTAAGCTTTGAATCAATCCAGGGAAATCACTGACAGAATTTCTCAGATACTACTATCAAACATTTCTGCATATTTATTCGACACCTGTCTTGCTTTACACGTGTAAGGTATTGTACAACACCTAGCGAGTATTTTTTGTATGGTTTGTAGTATAAGCATTTTACCCCTCATTGTGTGTTGTTTTGATAATTACATTTATCCCTTTAACAGGGCCATTCTGAAAAACATTAGTATTATTATCATCATCATCATGATTACCATTACTATTCAATATTCCTCGTGAAAGATGTCCGTGCTGTTGCCTGGCAACAGTGCACAAACAAAGTATTAATGACGTCAGACAAAGGGAAGGTTGCTAGGCAGCAACCGCTGCCTCACAATGATGTACTTTCATGTTTATTCATCGAGGCTGAATGTGTACTTTCATCGAGGAGTGAAAAATGTTTAGTATCGGTCAAACACGACCAAATTCTCATGCAAATGAACCACAGGAGCACGCACAAGGGACAAGACATATTCGCCGAAGGAGATTAAACAAAGAAACTCCTGAACAAGGTGAAAGGCGACTTCGGATTCAGCGCGAACAGCGAAGAAGAAGGAGACATCAGGAAACCACACAGCGAAGACATCGCTTGGCTCAGCAAAGGCAGCAAATTCCTTCACTCCAAATTAACTGCCCACCCAGGCCTAGCTTCGTGAGGTTTTGCGAGTCACGTATTTCTAGTTATTATTATCATCATCATCATCATCATCATCATTCCACCAATCAAAAGTGTATTCTGGTGTTTAGAGAGTTATGCCAACTACATCCCATTGTTACACCATGGTAACTCTTGTCCAAAACAAAACCCAGAAGGCTTGGTTGCCCTTTCACTAAATATTTCAACCCTTGTAAACAGAACTTTTTTCAGGGTGAAGAGTTACGGAGCTTACGACATTTGAAGACAACACTCTTGCCAACGTACGACAAAACAATTTTTTACCGACGAAAATGGGAATTCCCTCTTATTTACCCGGCTGCAACGACATGGTATTTGACAGCATTACTGATCAAGTATGCAAACTATGACAGCTTCGTCTTGGCATAATGATGTCAAACTCCGTTATCGTACATGAATTCGCGGCGCCAGCAAAAAAATAATTTATCAGGGCAATTATATGCAGCAGTAAATTCGGCTCGATCATTTATCTGTACGTTGAACGTTAAACGTTGTTTAACAGTCCACGAGACAATTACGCACAGACTACCGAAGGTTCAACCAGAAACCAAAATGTTTTTCAAATGCTGCGTATTCTCCACGAGAGCAATCGGTAGGGTGCTGATACTGGAACATTCATGAACCGCGTTGTCGTAAAGTTTTAGTTCCAGCTACGTTTAGATGTTTAATACTTACCATTATAAGAGATCCGCGGCTTAGTAAGGCAGATTACCAAATGAAGTTCAATATCGTCGGTCAAAACAACTTTTGAACACACTGGGCATTTCACTCCTACAGGCAGGAAAAGCGGGAGCAGTTCATCATGAAACGAACGAGAGCGCAAAGATTAAAAAATCAATGCTACCAACGGCTCTAAAAGAAAAGATCTTGACCGTTTGGCAAAAAAAAAGAAGGCTAGTGACAATCTGAAATGTAAATATAATTGATCCTACCATTCAGGAAGGACGTATAAGTCGCGAATAAATGTGACGGCAGTGAATGCGCTCCCTGCAACGCAAGTCCTCGCGGAGAAGGCGAATTGTCCTCTGGTGATGAGGACAAATCAGATTCCTGAAGCGAAGCCGAGTGGCCAGGGATGGATAAAGTCTGTCCCACATTGTTTAATGAACGAGCCCGTATCCGGGGATCGAGCGCCACTACTCTAGAACTCTCTGGTAATCCGGCTGCAGCCATTGCGCCTCCATTGGCAACGTTGCGTGCATTCGCTCGACCATTATGGCTAGACTGCTTAGCTCCCATCATATATTAACGTATCTTGACTATCTTGAGAGCTTTAGCTGCTACTGCAACACAAAACGAGACAATTCATATAATACATCTTAGGGATATCGCACGTAATTCTAGTCGACTTCATTATCTACAGCGTCAAGATGTTCCTTCCCCGTGTGTTTTGTTTAGAACTGCTAAGGATTGTTGACCGCGCTGCTTGATGGGATATCTACTCGTCACACCGCAGATATGCGGCGATACCGGTAAAATCAAGCCTACTTTTAAGAAATCACAAGAGCCTGTTGATTGCGTAAATATTCACCGTCTATTTAATTCAGCTTCGAAAGGTTGGTAAAATAGATAACATGAACTGCATGTGAAAACCACTATTGACCAGGTGATAGCTGACATACCGCTGAGCCAAGTGTTGAAATTTAATGACCCGGAACATTGTTTTTCTTGGACGACAGTGCATCCTCATACACTGGTGTAGAAAACCTCTATCCAAAAACTACGGTTGGGCGGGGAAAAGCCATTTCAAGTCATGACATAATCAAAGCGATCAATCGAAATCTTTTGAGATCGCGTGGTCAACAGAGTGGTTATCACATGATAAAGGAGGAGTAGGAGTTATTTCTCAGGAACTGAACTTCTTCCTGTTCGTTGTAGACGCAGGCTGGAAAAGCACGGGATGTCCGTGCATGCGTGCAAGCGTTTTCATGTAGTGGTAAGAAGTGGTGAATGGTCATTTCGGCCTGGTCTACAGGAATTAAGAATTTCAGTTGACAGGAAAAGCTACATTTTTATTCGAATTATTCTGATGTACCGTGAATTCCAGTACAGGAGGCAACAGAACCTACGTAAAACCTGACACCTGTAAGTAGCAGAAGAACTGAAGAAGCGATGCGTACGTCGTTCGAAATCGTTCACAAAACTGGCGCGTCCTTATTTGAACTTGGGCCGAGTTGTTCAAGCAGAGGTTAATTAGCGCACACCCTGGTTAAGTCCGATTAAAGCCTACAGTTGCCATGGGATTAGCATTAAGGTCGACCGGTTACGTGGCGAGTTTCAGCCCCGTTCTCCTAATCCCGCGCATGCCCGGGCTGAAAAAAGATAGGGGGTGCTTACCATTTAGCCAAAAAATGCGGAAATTTTGGTTTGCGGTCAAATGGAAATGACTTCTTCCGGAAATTTTTTTTCGGAAAATGTGGACAACGTCCAGAGGTAGTCCACTTTTTCCGTTCGAAACGGAATTCAGGAAATTCCCTTGCCATTTCACGAGTTTTCCCTTTCCAGGCCCTTTTTGTGGACTTACCGCGGTTTAACGGTTTGAAAACGGAAATAATTTAATGGTAAGTGCAATTTCGTCCGGCTGATCGGTATATTTGGAAAATCGCTTACCATTATGCAACAATTACCCTAACGGGAATTTCGCAACAAATGGTAAGCACCCATGGTTTTCGTTCTCGTCTCCAGAGGCCGCGATATCGGTCAACACACCCCTGTCACAGGCTTTGTCTGTTTTCGTTCTTTCACACTCGTGTCAAGTTTCTTCTTGGTTTTAAAAGAGTTTAGCTGTCGTTCAAAGGTCAGTTGTAGTTTTCTTCGCTAGTTTTTCCCACTCCCCTCTCCCGGGTTCTTTTTGGTTTGGTCTGATGGTTTAAATAAATTATTTTTGCCTCAAATTCAAGTGCAGCCTTTGATGATATATCGTTTATTAAATTTCAGCACCTAGCAGTCTTCCGACTGAATTACGTGAGATTATTTACAATAATTACAGAATATATATAGCTTATACAATTAAATAATACAAAAATATAATATAACAACTAACAATAATGAACTACTTTAAACCACTTGGGCCGCAGAATTCTGAAAACTTACTAGGATAGATGGCTAATGATGAAAGAGTTCAAGACGCACAATGAAAGATCGTTCGTCTAGACAGATAATGCGTGGTGTGACCGTCTTTATACTAGACGGAACAAATGTTTGCCCAAGTTCGTCCAAGACGGATATGCGTCTGTTGTAGTTCGTCCCGACTTTATACTAGACGAATAAAACGAGGGACGCATAATACGTCTTGACGGATTATGCGTCTCTAGTATAATAACGGCCAATTAGTTACAATTAAACATTCCGTGGATCGATGAAACTGTTACCCAGGCTAGGCAGGGAAACTTAAAAAAGTAGCACATGAATTCGGTCAGTATAAAACGCCGACTGCGGACCGCGGACCCGGACTGCGGACCGGGTATAAAACGCGGACTGCGGACCGGGTCATTGTTTTACCTTTCGGAAAGTAACCTAAAAACCAACCTTAGGCCTAGGGTTAGCCAAATTGAGGGTTAGGGTTACTTTCCGAAAGGTAAAACAACACTAGGGGATCGGACCTTCTGTGCTGCTGCCTCGAAATTATGGAACTCGCTTCCTCAGTCACTAAGGAAAATAACATCAGTGGACTCCTTTAAGGTGCAGTTAAAGACTTTATTATATGGCAAAGCCAGTCTTAGGCAAATCCAGGTGCTCTGATTGGTTCTTTCTCGGTCAGGATTTTGCAGTACGGACCGTTTCCATGGAAACGGTCCAACCGGTGTATTTTTGTTTTGGAGCGAAGCCGGCAAATTCAAAATTTGCAACCAAAACAGCGAAAAAAAACTACACAGAAGAAACTACCAGAAGAAGCTAAAAGAATTGAAATTTTTCCAAAATTTCAAAGATGGATGAAGAAGACGAACATTCTCCAAGCGAGTTTAAGTGCAAACCACCGGGGCCCGGTTGTTCCAAAACCGATTAACGCTAACCCTCGATTAAAAAGAAAGCGACGTGTCAATTTCGCCCTCTGAAAATACCACGGGCCAATATTCCCCAGTACGGCCCGAGCAAGCTCGGTTAGTAAGCGGTTATTATTATTTAGACAAGCCTATAAGGACTTTGTATAGTCCTTTGTATAGTTTTTAAATTGTAGGTTATTATTATCTAGAATGGATATATTCTGTTATTTTTATCATGAATAGATATATTCTGTTAGTTTTCCTTTTTATATATCACGATCATATTTTAATGTAGCCAGCGCGATAGAAATTATTATTATTATTATTATTATTATTATTATTATTATTATTATTATTGACCCGGTCCGCAGTCCGCCTTTTATACTGACCGCACTAAAGTACTGTTTGTTTTTATCCCAATTTCTAATCCAAGGAAATGAACTTAGATTGTCCGTGTAATTGCAGTCCTGACGCTGAAGGCCTATCGTTTCGAAAAGCTGAGAGAAAGTACAGTGGTTATCGCATCTAATTACCTAGGCTTTTCCAAAGGTCAGTCATTTGTCACAATTTTTATTTTCCGGACAGCAAATCATCCCGACGATGGTACTTTATCGAGAAATCAAACGAGCCTCCTGGTTTCAACAAAAATTTTAATTTTGGCAGCCGTTTTCATTTCGAAAGGTAAATATCTCATCGGCGGACGTCGTAACGAAACCTTTGCATAACAGGACCGCAAATGTCTATTATCCGTTGAACATCACCACTGCTAAGTTCCTGTTTCCAGCGCGTGATGGCTCTCTCATCCAGTAACTCTCGGGAACCACCCAAAGTGAACTGAGCAGTTCTCACAGCGGTCAGGATACGATGTTCCGACCTGGGCGAAAGAGGTATACCCATAAATCGAAACAATCGTTGAGCAGTTTTTTTTGGCTTCTTGATCAGCTCTTCAAAACGTACATAGTGTATCGCCTCGAGAGGAAGGACGCTATTTGCCCGAAACGTAGCACTCAGCTGAGTGGCCCAAAGATGAGAAAATAACGCCAGGATGTCTCCTTTCGTAGCGGTAACGTAATTAGACGCAATCCGTTGGATTCGTCGAAATTGTGGTTCAAAGTAAGACATGTTTTTCTTCGGACATTTGTCATTCGCAATATCATCGATAAACTCATGTACGGAGTCACGGAGTGTTTTATCCATGTGGATTGCGTGCATCCAGGAATTCACCCATCCCCTGGGATCTCTAACCACAACAATGGCGCGCATCCTTGACCCCACTACCTTCCGTATCCAAGGGAATTTCATGCTCCACCCGGGGTCCCCAAGTCGTACTGATGGTAGAAGCTTAGGGAATGTCTTGGACAAGTTCGTTTGAACTCCCCTCGGGTCTTTAGCCAGAGCTCTCAACCAAGTTCTGTCTCGTTCCATTTCTTTAGTAGGAGGAAGCCGAGTGTAAATCGTGCAAGGATCCAGAAATTTCCGCTGGGACCCGGGGCGGTCCACACTAAAAAAATCGGAAACATCCCTGAAAATGTAATTTAAAATTTCACTTCCGGCGAGCGGAAGGGAAGTGTATAATACAAACGGTGGGTCCTCTTTGAATTCAAACTTGTTTTTCTTGTCTTTGTTTATACGTTCTGTGGGTGTGGCCCTGAAGCAACTTTTGCCGGTACACAAATCGAAGTTTACTGTGAAAGTTAAAACTAGCCACAGAAGTAAGCCACTCCATAGCATAAATTTAAAAATTGTTAAGCCAATCGCTTTGCGCCGTAGATACAAGCAAAACAGAAGTATAGTGAAGAAAATACAGAACATGCGAAAGAGAGAAGCAAGAAGATTCCAAATGATTGGGAAGTCTGCGTCATTTGACGTTGAATTAAACGCCATCGCATCTGATCCAAGAACAGTTTCGAATCCGAAGGGCACAATTTTATTGTCACTTATTTGAACTTTGCAGAATCCGCCGAATCCCAAAAAGGTGAATCTGGAGTAGGGTGAGCTGTGTTTTGTTGCCACGGAAACAACATACTTGACGTCATTGATTTTCAGCATCAGCTTCAACCCATGCTCATTGGAAACAATGACTTGTGGAATCTCCAATCTGTTTTCAGGTCCCAAGAAAAGATACGCGGTTCGAGTGACGCGAGCGCCTAGTCGTGTGGTTATATTAAGGTAATTCGTCGTAGCTGATTTGTGACCTGTTGCATGCTGTCCTGCCTGGACTAAGCTTTTTTTTCCAGACTCTAAGTCGAACCAGTACACCTCGTGCAGAAGTCCATCTATCGACACGACGGCGTGTGTATCTCCGGAGTGACTTGTGTCGAGCACAAAGGGATGATCCACATTGTGGAAAAAGGCGCTCATTATGGATGCTTGTCCTCCTCTCTTCCTTTCAATGTGATCAACAACTAAGAGAACACTTGGAGTTAGCATGACGAGATTACGATAAACGCTCAGAAGTCCAAGCTCTGTTCGATACCATTGACTCATCTCTCCGCTCACAAAAACCATGCGGTCATCATTTGAAGCGGCTATAATTTCTCCCTTGGCCTTCCAGGTAGACATTTCCTTGAAGTTAAACCAACGATTGGATTCTCCAACCTGCCCTTCGAAGGGACTGAAGCAGCCCGAATTGGGCGACGGTCCGAACAGTAGGGCGTTGTTTAGCCACGTGTATTTTTTTGCGTATAATGTTTCTGTGATGAAAGGAACGCCGTTTGGGGCAAATACGAAAGACCCTTGGTCCGGCTGCTCGTGCCCCGGGTTAAAATTCCTCCACCCGGTTATCCATGGACGAAAATGCTTTCCTCTCACGACAGAGTTGACCGTTCTGCCGTGAAGCACGCTGCATTTAAAGGAGAGAAATGTCTTAACCCCGGCCAGAGGGTATCTCGAGTTGTTATTGTCAGGTGTCACGACTCCACCTCCGTAAGTAACAACACCCCAGTCACTAAACACGTGAAGGCGTGGCAAGCTGGGGTTCGGTTGCCCTCTTTCTTTGATGCTCGCATCGTAGAAAAGGAATTCTGTGTGAAGCATGCAATTTCTATGAGATGCCGCCTGGGTATAAACTGATTCGAAAACTCGATGTTCCCTGATCTGTTTCGCCAACCAGTTTCCTAAACCATTTCTCATTACGAAGTGATCTAAAAAAACAAGTTGGCTTTCTGGACCATAGAACCAGTTCCGATTAGAGTCACCAATGCCTACGGTCTCCTTGAACCCTGAAAGGATCGTATAGTACATAAACCAAAAGTGCTCTTGCAGCCAGGGATTGCGCGTGAAATCAACGCGAAAGTGGCGTGACGCAAGGAAAACATACTGTGTTACGGAGCGGGAGGTGTAGGTTCCGTAAGCAACGCCTTCATTGATTGATCCATCTACTACAATGCTCCACAGCTCTAAGTTCCTGCTTAGCATAAGGTGGGCCCGTGCCATCCACTTCTTAGCTTCGATCGGTTGGTGCTGCGCGACGACTAATGCGCCAGTCAAAATTGCCACATAGTTTGTCGCAACGTGATTGTGAAGGTAGGTTAGCCCCCACCAGAGATGTCTATTAAAGGATCGTTCGTATAGTTCCTTTGTTACGGTCGCGATCTTGTCCAAGAATCGGGCGTTTAGAGAGCTGTTCAAACGTAGATACAAGAAATCGTACGCTGTTGCCATGCCAACCAACGAGTGCGCGACCGGTACATCATCGTGCAAAGATGCGTTGACACGCCAGTTTGGGAGATTTGCGAGGCGATCCATAAACAATATGGCAAGTTCATTTGCCTGGATGTCCTCAGGGTTTAAAACACAATAGAAAGCTATCGCACAAAGGTCGTTTCCGTAATGTTCATTCCAAGCGCTGGAAAACTTTTCCCATTCTGAAGGTGGAAGATATTTGTTGGGGCTTTGTTTGATATCTTGAGTGGCAGCTCGAATCCTGTTCGCTATTTCTGCATGCGTAGTTCTCGCGCGCTGTTGAAGGGCCGGGATGTCTTTCTCGTTGTAAAACAAGAATGGATGAATGGGATTCTCGTTTGAGCCAACAACTGCGATCAAAGAAAACGCGAGAAATGACAGAAGAATTATCTTAAACGGCGCCATTCTGCTATCGCTGCTGGGTGGACGTTGCAGTTGAGTCGTTGCAGACCTCCCGTGAAAAATAACTTGATATCATTGGCGGAGGAGGAGAAATGACACTTTAATAGGAAACGTAACTCCATCAGGTCACATTTCCGGTCCAAAAAATAACGTAATACTCAACATGAGTGTGGTATTACGGAATTGTTTGGGTAGACGATCAGTACCTATACGTGGTCGAATCGCACTCAGCTGTACTGTCTGCTATGATATACCTTTCCAGGACTGGCGTTGAAGCGAAGGAAGAAAACCGAGACAGATCGGGGCAGTGCTTGACCCCGGCTGTTTTGTCGTTGTTGTTTTTTTCTTCCACTGTTTGACCCCGCCCTTCCGGGGAGAAATTTCGTAATTGCACGTGATTTGTGTGTGTGTGTGTGCGCGCGCGTGTGTTTCTTCTGTTTCTTTCTGTCGTGTTTCTTCTGAGATTTCTTCGTGTTGTAGTTGCTTGCTGTTTCTTTTAAGTTTTGAAGCACTTCTTCACTGGAAATTGCGAAGCGACTGTCGGCCACTTTTTTTGTCGACGTTCAAATTTGCCGCTTATGATTGTGCTTATGATTGTGCTGATTGTGCGCCGTTGTCATGGAAACTTAATAGGTACTCCTACGGATTACTATTTGGGTTTTAATTGTACTGCTCTCGACCAATCAGAGTTGAGTAATTTTGTTGAGTGTACTATAAATACAAAAATTCTGAGAATGTTACTCGAACTGAAGCAAATAATTAGAGCGAGAACGGCTTTAAATTATTCGCAGTTCTTCTGCAAGTCGCAACGTTGCTTTGCTCCACGTTTGAAATCTGATAAAATGAACAATAATGATGGCTGAGTGTACCCGGACAAGGAGCAGTTAGTCGCAGCAGTCATGTGGCCAGACCAAACCAGGGTCTCTTTCTCGACGATAAGGAAGGGAAAGAGAGAGAGCCTGGGAACGAGGTTGATAGAAATGTAAACAGACTCCTGCAAACGCAGTGCGATGATGTTATTTTGCCTAATAAACATATTCACTTTGGCGGAAGTTGGTGCTATTTTTGTCCCCTCGGCTGTTTGACTCCTTTGCGGGTCTGAAGCGGGCAGCACGACGACTGGCTTTTAAAGGGACTGCTAGCAGCTTGTTGTAGCGCGTTCGATTAACCTTGTTCTGGAATAAGATTCAATGTAATATTAATAAACCTCTAGATTTTTATTTGGGTGTAAATTTTGGAAGATATCTCAATGACATTTTGTCGGTAAAGGGTGCTGAAAATCTCCTTTGTATTCCGACCACATTAAAATTCTAAAAATGGAAACACACCAAGTCGGCCTAGAATGGCGTGGGACGGGATCGATACGAGGTTACTAGTATTGCGCGAAGACTTGGACGAGTTTAACCAAGCAGCTGTCAAAGATGGCGATCTACGGGAGATGGCGATGTGCAACAAATTTTCAGCGTTTGTCTTATTTTTATCTCCCTTCTTTAGGTTAATATACTTTCTTTCATTTTAGTGGATTGAATTCAATATTCTTGTTGGTGTTATATGAACTTCTTTATATTCTGCCACCAGTTTTCTTGTTGTATGGATGTAACGCTTTTGTGCGGGAACTTGATGACAGGTGAGCCGAAAAGTTAGCTATTATAATCCTTGTCTTCTTTCATCAGAAAAAGTGTAAATGTACCATGTACATTGTAAGTATATCCAGAGTGAGTTTTCCTAAATAAATGTTAGGAAAGGAGGTACGCTAACGATTTATAAAGCGGATCTATACTTGTATATTTGCCAGTGAGGATCAATGTTGAAGAAAAGGTTGCAGAGAATAGCTTCAGTGATCCTGCTGCCCATTCTTTGTTGTGCAGAGGATTAGATTTAAAACTTGAACATAATTTTTTTACTCACAGGCTGGCTGTACTGCGTCTGTATTTAATTGAGCTGTGTTCTGGCAGGTAGAAAATGCAGGTCACAGGTCAAAAGGTCATTGTTTTAGCAATACTGAAGCAAAATGCTAACCCCAGGCCTAAAAAGTTTGTTTGTGCTGAAGGTTAGCTTTAATAAATGTTTAGGACGGTTAAAGGTATTGAGAAAACAATGACCTGTGACCTGTGTTCTGTCCTTGCCAGCTGTATTTACAATCTCTAATCTGCTCTTTTGTTTCACTCGTCATTGACATTTGTGTCTGGTCACTTTGTTCTATGGTCAGATCTTTTCATGTTACGGTCAGATTGTTACACAAAATAGTTTTATTTTAAGAGCATAAACTGACTGGGTAGGCCTCAGAGGGCTGGGTCAAGGAGAAGAAATAATGATGTCACACACAGCTTATTTTAAGATTACTCAAGTGAAGCTATGATCCTTGCAGTTAAAAAAATGCAATTTTAGCAATTGTGTAGAGAAGCCTGAAAAAAGAGAGTAAGAGTACTGTATGTAAAACACAAGTTTGAGGGCCTAAAATCCCAAGACTCTAAAGCCTGGTTCTCATATGCCGCCCATACACCTGCGATGACCTGCGTTGTGGTCGCCGGTTGAATTGATTTTTCGTCCCAGTTGCATCGCAGTGGTGCCCCAGATGTTCTTGCGACGTATCGCCGGTAAACTCGAAAAAGGGCGCCAAATCAATTGGATGGAATGAATTGTGGGATAAATTTGCCCGCTGGGACATCGCCGACTACGTTCTCATAAAATATTTTCATCGCCGGTGTACCTGAAGAACCGCCGACATGCCCGCGAAGTTGAACTCAAGTCAACTTCGCAGGCATGCCGGCGGCAAAGGCCTGCGATGGTTGTTGTTGCCGCCGGCGTATGTTCTCATATGTCGGAACAGTATCCCAGGCAGTACCGGCGGCTGTGTCGCAGGTGGTTCGGCGGCATATGAGAACCAGGCTTAACTCTGCATGCTAAATCACCTTTATGATAGTCCCACTTCCCAAAGGAAAGGGCTATAATTTTAGGAATACCACAGAACACAAATTACCACCTCAATATGTTATATCTCCTCCTCCCCCACCCCCAACACACCGAATCAAGTAAAATTACTGACAAATACCATGGGGGAGGTGAGGGGGTTTGCTGAAACCAGGGCGCTTACATTTACGCCTTTACAACAGAAAGTTAAAGATTACATTCTTATAGTGCTTTTGAGTCTCTTTGCTGCTTTATCCCAGGAAAACTTTGTTTTGTACGTGTCCGAAACTTGTGTGTCATTTGACGTGTAGTGTGTTGGTCTGCCTGGGATTTGAACTTACAATCCAGGCATCAGACTGATGCCTAATGTGATTGGGAAAACCTGGCTGATCATTAGTATTATAGCTCAGGCAGAATGTTATAAACAAATCCTTGACATGCGGTTTGGTACACCTTCATAATCAAGGCTGGATTGATTTGGCTTAGGATAATCATTCTTCTCACTGTTTGTTGCTGTTGTTGTTGGTGTTTTTTTTTTCTTTTCTTCTTAACAACAGTTTTACAGATCTTAAGAAAGAGGGCAGCTGGTTAGTAGAGGTAAGATTTCAGGGGAGTGACTAAAGTTTGCAAGAAGATTCTTCAGGAAAGAAAAAGTGTGGCAATGTATGAGATGCATCCAGAAATGCAAGTCATTAGATGCACGCAGATTTTTATAAGCATCATGAAGTGTCCCCTTGCTCTTCTTCTCAATGTCAGCATCACATGAGTCCAGAAGTACAGGCAGTAAACATCACAAAGTGTCCTCCAAACTGTGCTTTTCAATTGAAGATAAACAGTTGCATTAACCCTAACCTAGAAATAACCCTAATGCAAATCCTAACCTTGTCGTCAGAAATAGGCAATTGACGCTTAGACTTAACGGGACACTTCGTGATGGATATCAAAATTGAGCGTGCATCTAATTAGTTGCGTTTCTGGACATAAGTGCAACCTATGACACTAACTGAAGTACATGTAATTGAGAGTATTGTATAGTGAATGGTTCCAATGTATTGCTCTTTGTTGCAAATTTGTGGAGCTAGATGTACTTCTTAGGTTGGTAACCCTATAATGCCCAAGTAAAATCATCTTGTGTTAGTCCAACTTCTTTCCCTCGGTCTCTCTTGTTCTCGTCCCTTGGAGCAAGAGAGAGACCCTGGTGTGGTCTGGTCACATGTGTCCCAAAATATGGGACATAGCAAACAAGAGATTGATGGTAAGGGCTTCTCAGTACCGCTTTTGACTTAACTGATCCCAGGGGAGAACAGAAAGTATGGTAAGTAAATGTTGTGTGTAAAACCCTTCTGATCTGATCTTTAGTTAGAGCATTTAGTGGGAAAAAGATGACAACAGGACGTAGTTAAGTTGAATTTGGTGACCCACTTTTCTTCTTGTCATAAAGTGACCATTGAAGAAGACTGAATCATGCATAAGGCATCATTAACTTCCTGAAAAAATGACCAGTAGCACTGCTACTAGATCTTGGCCATAGTAAAACTCCTTGAGACATTTCACTTGCTTTGATTACCTTCAAATTGATGCTGGAATAGGTATCAGTCAAAATTGTAAATTGAAGGTTACTGTAAAACATTGCAAGCTAGTACCAGTGACAGAGCAACACTTGCATGTGAACATGAAAGCCTTGCTTTGATAGTGACCAAAAAAAAATTGATGAAATGATTGAAATAAAAGGGTCCCTTTCTGATGTCTTTAGTTGTCACTGACACACACAACCAGACCATATAGGGGTCTCTGTCTCTCGCCCCGGGGGATGGGATGAAGAAGAGACCCTGGCATTATAGCCAGGGTTAAGTAAAACCTGTAAAGGCACCATTGGTAGTTAAGGGTTTAAGGATCTCTTGACTGCCACGTATTTTTTTCTTTTTCAGTTTTATGCACCGTGGTGTGGATATTGCAAGAAACTTGAGCCTGTTTGGATGGAAGTTGCAAAATCTCTTCATGGATCTGCCATTAGAGTTGCAAAACTAGATGCTACTAGATTCTCAGGTATTGATGCTAAACCCATTATTAACAACAGATAATGAAGTGCACCTGGATGGAACCCAAGATATTTTCTTTAGCCAAAATTAAATTTTGAGACTATAAAACACACACAAAAAAATAATTATATTTTGCCTTTCCCCTTGAAATTCAGCTTTCAATGCCAGGCTGTAAAACTTAGCAAAACAAGAGGTCATCTCACCATTTGACTGAGCTGGTAAGAGGGATGGGTTTATTCCTCAAATGATATTAAAAAAACAGCTTTGCAGTGCAAAACTTCTTTCAAAACTGGAATGCAAAGAGGAATGCAAAGAGGCTTGTGACATCAATTCAGGAACAGGCCCATGTGTTCCACCAACTCACCTGTGAACCTTATTACTGCCAATTTTGTAAACTTTAGGTCAAGTGAATCTCAGATACAGAAAGCAAAATAATTATGTTTTTTGGTCTTGGAATTTAACTTAAATTTGTGAAACTTAGGAAATGTTTCAGGTTAGGTGTACATACTTCAAAAAAATAATTGTGATGTTTTAAAAGGTACAGTGGAAAAGAAAAATGTTATGGGGCTCAATGTAAAATGCCTTGAGGCACAAGCTCAGGTTCCAGCAGGATTAATAATAATAATTATTGTTGGTATTGAGTGTTGAGAAAGTGTAAAAATTAGGATCGCATTTGAATGAGTTGGTTGTTCACTGGCAAAATTAATTTCAGTTCATGAAGTGGCATACTTCATGTTGTCAGTCACTCATTGAATTTTACAATGTAGGTGTTTCAGAGTTACCCACTGTTTCTGAGGTAGAAAGATTCTGGCGTTGATAGTACGGTGTATAATTGGTTAAATGTTGTGGTGGCCTCTTTTAGCATTACTGAAAAGTTTTTACTGATTCATTCAGGTGCAAATTGTATATTACTTTTGTGTTAGGTGTATCTAAAGACTTTGGAGTCAGGGGTTTTCCTACAATAAAATTGTGAGTAAATAACTCCTATGTTTCAACATGTTTTTTAAAACAAATCTGGGATTAAAATCAGTTTATTAGCATTTGCATTGTGGCATGTTATATGAGTGGTCTAGAAAGGCAGACTCCCTGAGAAAATGCATTGTATTTTAAGTCTCTGCCTATAGACTAGTTCGTTCCTGTGAATGAATTAATGTAGTACTCAGTTTCACAGATAGCAACCAAATTTTACCTTGCAGTGTTAAAGGAAAACGTGTTATTTCTTATGAAGGAGAGCGAACTGTACAAGATATTGTCGAGTTTGCTGAAAAAGCTGACAGGTAAGCAAACCAGTTTGTCTACTTCTTCAAACAAAATTGGAATGGATTTAAGAGTTAACCAATTTCCCAACAACTTGATGTCTCTCTATTACAAGTGCTGAGGTTCCGTCCCTCTAAAGAGAATAAAAAAATTCTTTTTTCTTTTTTGTGAATCTAGAGCAGCTGTAACTGAACTCCAAACAGCGGCACAAGTAGACAGAGTAAGAAAGGAGAAAAGTGTCTGCTTTTTCCTTGTAACGACCAGTGACAATGTGGAACTAACAAGCAAGTTAAAGGTAAATTTAAAATTCATCTTGTTTTAAATGAGATAAGTATGTTTTTTGCAGGTTAAAATGTGTTCAGGTCAGAAAAATTTTAACATAGTTTGATTTGAAATTTTCCTTTGTCTGATATTCATTATAGAATTATTAAGAATCTTAAATGAAACTACATACATGGTAGGTTGAAATAATTTTCACCCTAAAATAAATTCATTTTAATCTGCAAAATGTACCCATCACAGGCTATTAGAAAAAGCCTGCAGTTGACATATGTGTAACTGATAAACATTAATTTTCTCTTATTTTAGAGTATTTATTTGCAAGTTGCTGAAAACAGAGTGATTCAAAGTTATTTTTATCGTGTTGACCAACAGGCATTACCAGAGGTGAGGAGCTTGTCGTTTGTGCACTACTTGTAACTTCTATTCATTACATGCATATTTTTGAAGTTGCTGTAATTAATTTAGTTTTCTTAGTAGTATAGTTTTTAAATTTGTAGTTTTTGTATGCTGTATTATTTTAATTATTTTATATACTGTAGTTGTAAATTTATAGACCATTATTTGTAATATTATTTTATCGGCGGTTTTTTTTTCTTTTCGTGGCTGACCTGTAAACTAGCTTTATCTAAGTGTTAGTCACGTTAATAAAGTATGTATGTATGTATGTATGTATGTATGCTGTTTGTTTTTACTGATGATTGGAAAAAGGAGTAGTTTATCTTTTTTGGGGGGGGGGGGGCTGGGGGCAAGTTCTTTCTCTCTTTCCAACTCAGTTGTGAGTTTTGAGAATTTGTTGACTGTTGGATCAATCCTTCCGTTAGGTGGCTTATTTCCACATTGTTGTGCTGTGGAGGTCTTATTAAGGGCCCTTGGACCTATCTGTGAGGTCCAAATTATATGATTCAATCAGTTGACAGATAGCCAAAAGCGGGCAAAAGCAACCACAACAACAAGGCTGATCAAGTTATTATTTTCTTCCACTTTTCCTTCATGGAGCTCGTAACTTAGAGTGAACTGTCCACACAAACGTAAAACACACATGAAATAAGGCGTGAAAAGAAAAAAACAGAGAACCCATCCTCAGCACTATCTTTCTGGGATGTCACTAAGGAAATTATTTGTGGTGTGATTTGAGAATTTTTTTGCTATGTTCATGTTGAAATAGAGTAATGACCTTACTGAACCATGTCCATGGTGATGTGACCAAAAAGGTCTACAATCCTGGAACTTGAGCATTTTGATTACTGTTTTTCTGTGGATATATGATTCTTAATATGTATGTTCTTGATATTAGCAGACAAGTCATAAATTTAAAGAAAACGACAAAACTTTTAAGTTTGTAATACATGTTTCGACAGAAACTTCTGTCATCTTCAGTTAATTAAGGTACAAAGCGTTAGAAGTTGAATTTATCCGTAGGAAAAAAATGCTAATTATTCTAGTAACAACAGAATGTGCATAAAACGTGACAATGTGAGAATTAAAAGGATAGTTTTAGGTTTAGGTTTACATGATGTAATTGTTGATTCAAAGAAGGTTGTTCTCTTTGAATATGATTCAATAGCCTCTTTTATCTTAAGCTGGAAACCTGTAGAGGCGTGATCTAAAATATTAGAGGAATGATCTAAAATTTTAGCATTTTTTCCTACGTATAAATTCAACTTCTAACGCTTTGTACCTTAATTAACTGAAGATGACAGAAGTTTCTGTCGAAACATGTATTACAAACTTAAACGTTTTGTCGTTTTCTTTAAATATGTATGTTAATGTTAAAGTGCACCTAACCTCAAAGTGCTTTGGCTAAAGTTAGATTCCACAACTACAAAACATATATTTTGCCTTTTCTCTTCGAGATTTCACTGTAAATGCGCCCGTACAAGTTATGTTAAGTTAACAAAACCAGCAGTCATTTGGTCCATGACTGAGCTAGTGAGAGACATGGGTGTATTTTTTAAATGGGGTCACAAATTTAATGCTCTGGATTCCATTTTTGAATGAATTTTTTAATTGCAAAGCAATTATCAACGCCACTTCAGGAATAGTGCCATGCTTCTCCTAAGCTTGTTGTGGGTGACTCAAATGGCTGCTTTTTCAGGTCAGTTTTATTGTGTATTAAAAGGATAATTGGGAGAAGAAAAGGCTAAATACCAGGTACATGTTTTATGGTCATGAAATTCAATGTCTGTGAAATAAAAATTTTTGGATTACACACAGGTGCACTCTAACTTGCTGGTCAGATTTATATCCACTCTATGACAATCAACTCTGGGTGAATGCTATGTGCAGCATATAACAACAATATAATTATTGATTACCCGGTACACGTTAATCAAATTGTTCAATTTGTAAGAGCCATGTTTCACTGTGAGCATCTTGTATTGTAGGATGTTCATGTGAAGGCACCAACTATTGTAGTGTCAAAAGATGATTCCATTTTCACATTTGAAGGTAAAATACCAACATTTTGCTGATTTATAGTTATCATAATTAGAAAGCTTGTTAAAAATACATAATACTGGTAATTACTACCATTTGCGTTCAACCGTGAAGCATGAACGTTTTTACGCATATGTTTACTTTTCAAACATTGAGGGTTTCGTCAGGTTAAATGTCACTTTGATGATGGAATGTTTGCAGTTAGGTAGAAAATGAACCATGTTTTTGGTGCTATCACGTGCTATCAGAGTTTTCAAGTTTCTCGTGGGATCGAGCAAAAACTTTCAAAATGGAGCTAGAGAGCAAGTTCAAGTAAATATAGGAGACACGAGGAGAGTTTTTCTCTTTTTTTTTTTTAAACATGACCGGATAGCACTGAAAACATTGTCCATTTCATGACCTGGCCACAAACATTTTATTTGTCAAAAGTGACACATAAGCCGACAAAACCGTAAAAGTAAACATGTGCGTAGAAATGTTCAGGCTTCACGGTTGAATGCAAATGGCAGTTGTTATCGTCTTTGACCGGGTTCTCCGACATAGCTCGAGAACACTGACTCAGAGGTTAAAACGGAAGGTTTATTAAATTCGAGTTCACAAAACCACACGTCGAGATCGCCCTTTAGTCACTCCAATGCGATTTGCTAGGGTACAAACGAAATGTAAACAATCAATATAACACTTACAAGATAGAACTTGGCGGCACAAGGTCTGACAGACACTTACACATTTGTGGATCGTCCAAGGGTAATTAAACTTCTTCGTATAATTTCTCGATCTCTTTACTACTCCGCTTCTCTACTACTCCGCTCCACAACAAACTCTCATCACTCCGATTTCCAAAATGTCCGTTGCCCTTTTTCCCGCTAAAACCGCTCCGCCAAGTACCATGGGTAACTGGCAAGCCCCAGGTCCCGATACTAGGTCCCAGGCTGTAGCAAATAATTGCAACAGTAGTATTTTGCAAAAGTGACCTTGTTGAACATTCAATACAGACATTTGCATGTACAGTAGATGAATGCTTGCTTGCAAGAACTGCTACTCTTTAAAAGATTTCAGTAGTAACTGGCTGCTGATGTTTATTTTCTTTCAAGTTACCAAAGATGTCAGTGAACAGAATGTGTCTAACTGGGTAAACAGTGAAAGATTTGAAGCATTTGTTCATGTCAGCAGATCCAATTTCCACGATGTTGCTGAAACTGGTAAGCAAGGGATTTATGCTTTAATTGATCTGTCATGAAAATTCAAGGTCAGTGGAGGCAGAAGTACAGAAATGAAAATGTGTCAAGATTTTGCAATGATAATGATAATAATAATGATATTGTTATTATAAAATATTTGCTAGTTCAAAGCAGAGCCATGGTGCCATATATTGCTTGAGATTTGGTCCTACAGTTGACTCCCGATAACTCGAACCTTCAGGGAAAATAGAAAAAGGTTCGAGTTATCGGAAGTTCGAGTTACCGAGGGTAAAATTATATACAAAATTACCCTAAGGAAAATGAAAATTGCTTCGAGTTAGCGCGAGGTTCGAGTTAGCGAGGGTTCGAGTTATCGGGAGTCGACTGTAATAATAAACAAAATGAAACAAACAAACTAAATAAAACAAAACAGAAAAGAATTGGAAAGCTCCTCACATTGTCTTTACACCCAGACCTGGGTTGTTCAATAGGTGGATAATGCTATCCATCGGATAAATTGCTATCCATCGGATAAATCACTATCCAGCGGATAGGACCTAGCAAATAAACCAATAATTGTGTTGTCAAGTGGATGGCGCTATCCACCTGTCAAACAACTGGGGCCAGTCCTTTAAATCAAGCTGTTACCTCGTCAATAGTGATTAATAGAAATCTGAAGCTTAGAAAATGAATTTAATAAAAAATATTGTTTACATATAAGAAAAGTGCGAGGGCGTAGCAAGTTACGAAACAGGTAGTAAAGAATCCTCACCTGACTCAAATAATTACTAACTTTCTTTCTTTCAGGTAAAGTAATGATGCTTGTTATCTTTGCTGAACAGAAAGGCAAAAAGAAGATCAATGAAAGGTTTGTACTTTTTTTGAACTTTTACAAATTAACATCATGGTCACTCGTTACATGTAGCTAATCAGCAATGCATGATTGTATTCTTTCTTTAGAATTAGCAAAGTTGTGAAGAGTGTGGCAGTAAACCAAAGAGAAAAGTTTCACAAGTAATGTCTAAGTGTTTGTATCATCACCCTGTTTGTGGCCCTTTCTCGGCATAGCATGGGCACAGTGCAAGCGAAAATAATCTTGAGTGTGATAACCATCTGAAGTAAGATAAGAATACCCCCCTTACACACTTTAAGATAAGAATACACACTTAATAAACAGTGTACACTTCACTTCACTTCACTTAAAAAACTGTAGTTTCATCCTCTTCTCATTTCTAATAAAGGTACCTTTTACTTGACAATCTTTTAATAGATTCTTTCAGTTTGGGTGGATGCTAGGAGATACCATAGCAACAAATATTATGATGAGGTAACAACAAATTTCCTGTCTTTCACCTTCTTCAGGAAGTCAAAGTCCAAACAATGTAACAGAAAAAAAAGGAAGTCGGTGTGACCAAATTTGGAAAGTTCCACTGATTTTCCACTTTTCGTTTTGGAACCATAAAGCCAACTTTATGCGACAGAGAAGAAGGGAGAAACAACAAAGTTCACGCAGTTGCGAAAAGCTTTCGTTAATGTAGTGCATGTTTTATGCTGGATAAACCTTGGATTGTTTTTTTAGAAATGCCACTCTCACTGTGCCTTGAACGTAAGCACTGATTATTAGAGCAGGTCAACAGATATGCGCTTTAAGTCCTAATTATTAATAATATTATTACCATTTTATCTATAAATTAATAATTGAAGGGCTCAGAGCAAAAATGTCCTAACTGACTCTTATAGGGTGTTTGGTCATCTTGCGAAATTGTGGCCAAATTTCACGCAATACACAGAAATTAAGTTATGGAATTACCTATCCTAAGTGATGTGAACAGAATAACGATGGAAAGGAAAAAATTCTGGGTCCTTTGGAAGGGGGTTGGGGGGGGGGGGG
>BLFK01000862.1:5472527-5500027 GCA_014634185.1 Astreopora myriophthalma
GGGGGGGGGGGGGGGGGGGGTCCCTTAAAGGGTTCAGTTCACAAGAGTCAACTTTTTTTTTTTAAAGACAACAAACTGCAGTTGTTCAAAAGGTAGGTAATGCTATCCACTGGATAATTGCCATGCAGTGGATAAGCACTAGCAAAACGGATTGAGTTATCCAGCGGATAGTGATTTATCCAGTGGAATATTAGTGGTATCCACCCTTCGAACAACTGGGGCCAGAAATGCAATAAGTGAATCCATGCAAAGGTACCTGGCGGTGCAACTTTTGAAATGCCAGACCAATTGCAATAATCGGAAAGATTTCCATACAGTTTCCTACATTAATTATACATGCACATTCCTACTAACCCTCTTCCAATAAGAACAAGCATGAAAAGAGTTTTGCTAGGAGTATGCATGCATAATGAAGTAGGGACCTGTACGTAAATCTTGCTCAATAATCTCCTGCATAGATGTAATATATGGAGGTAAACGTACCTTCAGTTCCTCCAGAGTAAATCCTCGTCCAGCCCTTATCTTGGTGTTGTACTTAAAAGTAGGGCAACGAACAATTGGCCGGAGAGCACCAGCAACCGGTCTGGGCGCAATCTGCAGTGCTTTCTTCTGACGAGCAAGACGCCTGCGCTTCTTACGTCCAGGCTGGTTAAACCATGTCCGTACATAGTTCTGCCACTGCTTGTGGAAGTGGTTGTTATGTATCATATTATTGTGTTTCGGAGCCATGGTGGTAAGGCTGTGGTTGTAAAACCCTAAATATATTAACAGAAAAAACTAAGTACTAGTTTTAATGTAAACCGTTTTCATTACATATAGGTGCAAGATTTAATTTGTATTCATGTACATCTAAGATTGCAACAAATTGCTCTAAATCAGTATTTTGGCATAACACTTCCAACAGATATCGTGTAAGAGACAAAGTTCAACGTTTTCGCTTTTCTTCATAATTGTAGAGGATAACAAATGAAAATGGGACTGCAATACTGCTTGGTCTTTTTCCCACAAAAACAGGACGATCGGCTGAGAAGATTAAAAAAATCGCATTCATTAAAAGTCATTGCAATAAATAAATTTGCTATTATTTTATCGAAATTCCTTTCAAAAACAATTTATTTTTTCACGAAAAATAATGTACATGGTTCGAACTGTCTCACAATAATGACAGATCAAACCAGACCACCCCAAGTTGTGACTTAAATAGCGCCATCGTTGAACCAAAGAATCATCCAACAATCAAAACATCTCAACGATTAGAGCAGGAATATAACGATGAAGAAGATTTCAGACAGATTGTTTCACGAAACCGACCTCACAACCAAAAACTTCACCACAACGCAAGGAAAGAGAACGACACAGGGCAGGCAATGCAGGTGCATTATGGGACAGCTCCAATCGATCAGCGGTGTCTCTCATCGCCGCAAAATATGTGTAGTAAGACAGTCACATGTGGTTGATGTGGTAGTTTTTAGTTTTCCTTGATTTAATGTCTGTTTTGGCACAATATGTCAGGACAAAAAGTAAAGAAAAGCTCCAAAGATGTTGCTGCGGCGAATGGATCAGTATCAGCAACGATGAAAAAAGCTTTAAATAAGCATTCTACATGGGAAGACAAGGTATTTGCACAGATAATTAGATGCATGCAAGTTTTTGGTACTAGTTTATATCTTGTATATCTGTAAAATGTGTGTAGTGTTTGTCGCTATTCTCAACTGCTGCTATTCTTCTTAGCAACTCATTGGCTCTTTTAAGCTGGTGAGATGTGGATATGTTGAAATTAGCGCTCTTACAACATCCCTTGGGCTACATAACGTTAACAAGTTGTCATTTGGTGAATTGTGTGTGTAGATACCCTTTCAAGCACAAGTGGTGTGCACGTTACGTCATCGCCGCCATGTTGGTTGGCGAAAACAGTAGATCTCTCGTTTGCTCCATTTGTTTGTCATCCAGCATTTGCACATTTCATTATTGTTATCTGTGTCTCTAGAGATTGGTTGCACACCACCTGTCGGTTGGGGGCAAGTGCGGTTAATAGTTGCTGGGATGCCAACTTTGAATTGCTGGTACACCACTACAAAGAGGAAAATTTCTAAGATTTGCCTCGATTTCTTACTACTGCCACATCAGAAAGTTAGGCCAGTAGGAGTGATATCTGTAAATTGTAATTATCAATCTCATGTCACTTCTGATTGTGCAGCAGTCTGCATAATTTTGATAAGAAGGATTGGTATGAAATTTAAAAAAATTGTTTATGGTCATTGTAACTTAAATCTGTTCTTTAAACTTAGACTGCTAGCAGTTCCTCATGAGTCAGTCGAGCACCAGGCTTTTAATCTGTGGGCTTAAGTCAGGCAATGAAGTGGAAGGGCCCTTTTGCTCGATTGTGTGACTGAATCTCACAGAGTAATGGTGTGCTGCTCAACTAACTAGGAGAAACTGCTGACAGTCTACTTTAAACTTCATGAAAATAATGTCAGTACAAATGTCATTTGGAAGACATTTTTTCTGCCAAAATCCCATACATTCACTGCAATTTTAGCCGTGGTAGCCTCCAAACTAATATGGCGTCATTAGCCGTGAAAACGTTTATTGTATATTGATTTGGATCTTTTTGAGGGAATAAAGTTGTTGCACACAAAGGCTGGACTGCAGATTCATTCTTTTTCCCCTCATGATGATTAACTTCAACTACTGTAATAATAGTTGTTTTGATTTCTCTCTTCTTCTATCCAGGATGAATTCCTTGATGTAATATATTGGTTCAGGCAAATTTTAGCACTTATATTAGGTATAATTTGGGGAATTCTGCCACTGAAAGGGATCCTTGCCATTGGATTGTAAGTACGAGTCAAAGTGTTGCAAAAATACACGCATTTGTTAATCACAAACGTCTTGTAAGATATTCATGTATTATCATATGACCCGTACGGCCCCGCGCACGCTTTCATTGAGAAAATCCCTGTATGAGGGCCGTACGTGATGGCGCGAGCAGGGCTGGAAAAAAGCTGTCCGGCCCTGCTAGGATCACGTGCGGCTCTTCACGAGATGCAAACTGAAGCGCGGTGGTCATATGATAAAATGCTTATTGACTGAGTTAGGTCAGGCCGGACGGGGAAAATATTTGGCCCTTGGTCATGGCGCACGGACCTCGCTGCACTCGGTCCATACGCCATGACCTCGGGCCAAATATTTTCCTGTCCAGCCCTCCCACTCAGTCAATAAGTACATATTAATGGCTCACTACCATATTTGCTGGTTTTGTCACATTGATTTTAAGAATGATAGGGAGAGATTTCCACATGGCCATTAACATAACTCTTTCCGTCTGCATTAATTCTTACAGTGTACAAAATTAAGGCCATCAACCAGACTATTCATTGAACTTTTAGAAATACCCTTCATTTGTCAAGAAATCCTTTCATACCATGAGAGTTACTCTCTAGTAGGAGATAGTTGATGCTTGTTAATGCAGCCTCAATTATGAACCAAACCAAAACAGTTGTAATAGTTATTATTAAAATCGCATAATTGAATAAAATCTTGCATTCTGATTGGTTAACGAAGCGAGGTATTTAGCATGGAATTGCGAGTTGAAAACGAGGCTAAGTGATATTGTTGCGCATCTACGTAACAACTGTTGTCAAATTGTAACACAACAACTGCAACGAGTTTCTTTTTTTCTTATTTTATTCAATTATGCGATTCATGGAAAATTCATTTTCTGACTTGTGCACGCGAAAACCGATATCGCACGAATCGCAAAGCGATGAGTGCGATATCAGTTTTCAAGTGCAATTTAACGTGGAATTCCCTCGTCAGGTAATGAATTTTCCTATAATATAATTTTCAGCAGTGAAAATAGGAATTGGGTTTTATATCATAAACCACATTACCTGGTTAATATAACATTTTCGAGGTACGGCTGCTGAGCTAAGCAAGCACTTTTCATGCCTTTTTATCATGATTTAGCACATTGTTTTGCACTTTCTTGATATTCACCGCTGAAAATTATGCTCAAACAATTTTGTTATTCGCCTCAAGCTCTGTGAATAATGTTGAATATTTAACTTGACTACATCTTGGTAAATATTCACCGATATTCACTTTGCCTTCAGCAAACAATAATTGTTAATAATTATTATTGCCGATGTTGTCTTCTTTAGGTTTGCTCTAATAAATGCAGGTGTTTTATATATATACTTTACAAACTTTCAAAAGATTGATGAGGAAGACTATGGTGGACCTTGGGAACTCACTAAGGAAGGCTTTATGACATCATTTGCATTATTTTTGGTGAGTATGGCAGTGATTGGAGTGCATTTAAATGCAATTTATAGGAGTCAACAACAAAGAGTGCCTGTATTGCTAGTGGTCAGGGGTTGGTTTGTAGGTGCATGCATAGTAAGTAGTTCTGTACAATGTTCTTGTGGCGTTTGTCATGCCAAGCGTAAGGAGTTATCTTCCAGCGTGGTGCATAGCGATTGTTTTGGCATTCCCACATCCCTCCCCTTTGGTTTTTCTTTTCCACTGATATCTCAGTGTGACAGGTGCCTGCTTCTTTAAAATTCCTGGCCTGGGGGGTCATGGCTGGGTTGCAGGGTTGTGCCAACCATAGCCGGGCATTATTCAATCTAGGTGCTGGCTACCAAAAGTGGAAGCCCCTGGTTATCCCAGGCACCCAACCTCCACAAAGCGACGCAGTTGTTAGCTACTAACTGTGTCAAGCTAATTCAGGGCTACCTCATAAGTTCTTAAACGAATGGCTATTAGTCAAAACCGTATGTAATAATAACTGTTTGATAGAAAACTAAGCTAAGAAGGAGATTAATTTGAGCAACAAAAAGTGGTCAAACTGTTGCTTGACCTCACCCAGTAACTCTCAATGAGCCTTTTTTTAATAATTAAAAGAGTTTTGTTTCATAGTTCAACTGTGCATTTTGTGTGAGCAGGAAATGATCCATGCAGTAATTTTGACAAGACAGTAATTTGCATAATGTAGTTTTTAAGAACCTGTTAAGCTGTCCAGTTACAGAGTAGACCCCCTCTATGCAAGAACCTGTTTAGCCTAAAATTTGAAACAGGTTTTCTTTTTCTAAAATATATATATTATATAATTATACATATATGTTATATATATAATTAATACAGAGTATTAAATTTTGAAAACTAATAAGGCGGTTGGCCTTGATAAAATTGGTGCGCGTCTCTTGAAAGATTCAGTGGACGTTATTACTCCTTCTTTAACAAATTTACAGATAACTGTGAACTTCAATAAAATGCTTGAAACGTTAATTTTTCAACGGTCTTATGCACAGTATTTATATTAAATACACATCCCATAAACAGGTTATCAAAAGCGGGGGCAGCTCTAGTGAACACTATTTCTATATATATATATACATATACACATATATATATATATATATATATATATATATATATAATAAGAGTTTAATACTCTGTTAGAGCTGGGTGTAGTTGGACAAGGCATCACAGTACATGTTAACATGTACATGTTATCTTCTGAAGGAGAATTTCAAAAGTACTTACTTGGTATGCAGATTTTATTGCAAACGAGTAACCGAGTGAAGACGCTCGTCTGTGAGGAGGCAGCCTCATAGAGCCGATGTGCAAGATTATTGCCTGCAAGAAAAATTTCGACTGAATGTAATGCAATGTAACAATAGTCTATCACATGATGTAGCAGAACTGATCGCATGGCATGCCGTCCAGGATATGGCGTAATGAATGACTTGGCAAGTGTTTTGACTTCGTGATGATGGCTTTAAAGTGGCGAGTTGTGAACTTCAAGTATGAGAGAAACAACATGGTTAATGTTTGCTAACTTTCTGTGGTTTGGATTTTGAACAGTGCTTGTTAGGAATTTGTCTGGAATGGCTTGGCTAGTGTTTTGACTGTGCGATGATAGCATGGCAGTGTTGAGTTGTGAATTTTTAAGATGAGAAAAACAACATGATTAGTATTTGCTAAATTTATGGGCTTTTAATTATTTACACTGCTTGTTGGGGATTTATCTTGAGGCCAGCGTGTTCAAATTTGAGCAAAGGAAACCAAGTCTTATGGGCTAGCATACTACAGTTATCAAATCCAATGATACTTGTTGAAGACTTATCAACTGGGTCGTGTATACCTGTTAAGAAACTACAGATCCGGCCAAAGTGTTGCTAATTATAAAGCAAGAGTAAGTCAATGGGCACCAATCTCAAAAGATCGTGCGAGATAGAGAGTTGAGCCTTGAATGAGTCATTTCTGTCTGTAAAATCATTGAGCACGAGCTTCAAAATATGATGATAATGAGTACAGGGCAATTTTATTTCAAAATGCAAACTACGTGAAAGACCTAGTGAATTTTGGGTGTGATAAGTCTCCCAGGACCAGAGAATTTAACAGACTGATGTGGGTGTGGTCACATTGCACCGCAATGAGATTTTTAATGTATTTTGTGGTTTCTGGTCTTGTGAGTGAATGTGCCCTCCTATATTGCCTCTCTCGCTTGGCACTTAGTGGTAGTTACAACTAGTGTAAGGATTAGGCTGAGTACCACTAAATTCTGTTAGCTACAATGTAGTTTATTTCTTCAGAAAATAAGAACCTATTTAAGAACCTAAATAGCCTAAATTTGTTCTAATTACCATTTACGTAAGAAGCTGTTTAGGCTAACTTGGGAAATGCAGGTTTTTAACTTGCAGTACTTACTGCATGTCATTTTACAGGTAGTCTGGATTATATTCTACTCTGCAGTGCATTTTCCATAATTGTTGAACATTCCTGAGCTGCAGTGGAACTCTAGCCAACGGAAAAACGCAGTGGCAGTCACTACTGTCTCCATCGTCATTGCGATCACTTGTGTTGGCCGTGCAGACAAGATGCTTTTCCCTAAAAAGTGATTGTGACTCGTTGAAATAAAAAATGTCTCCTTTTATTCTGCTTGTAGTCGCCTTGGTGTACGAGACAAACATTCTATAATAATAATAATAATTAACATTTATATCGCGCAAATTCCATGTGAATGTGATCAAATGCGCGTAACAAACAAATGTGATACAAATTAAACGTGCCAAGTTAAGAATCCCAACTGGTGGGAGGCTGACCAGTTGGCTATTTACAAGGCGTGGAGGAGTGGCAGAGGGGGAGGATTTGAACCCGGGATCTCTGGATTACAATTCCAGCGCCCTACCACTAGGCCACGCTCGCCTCCCACACTATTCTATTCTCAATTAATTAGTTAATTAATTCACAAATCAAATTCTTTTTAGTGAATTCGCCTCTCACCATACCATTTTTTTTTTAATTACCCTTCGAGAGGTGGGTGAATAAGGGTATGCAAATCCGCCGATCCGTTAGGATTTAATAACGAAATCCGTCGAGCCGTCTAAAAAAAATGAGTCCTTACATCCGAATCCGCTAAATATTATTCACGTAGATTTGTGAGAGATCCGCGATCCGAACTTTATTACAGGCAAAATCCATAATCCGGGCCAAAAAGAAGGATGAATCCGCAATCCGCTGGAATTGCAGGATCTTAAAATCCGTTAACATTTCGCGCTGAATCCGAAATCCGGGCAAAAATCTTTCCAAAATCCGCCGATCCGTTGGCCTATTCACCCCCCTCCTTCGAATACCTTTTACTAATTGGATTTGAGCGCCGTACTACCCTTTTTTTGACTTAATTTTATGGGCTCAGCGCAAAGGATGAAAGCTACCAATTGAAGCTGAAAAAAACAAGGTATCGTAACTTAGAGTTCGGACTGGGAAAACGAGGTTAGCAAGGTGTTTATTATACTTCTTGGTACAGGCGATATTAACGTATTAATAATATACATGAAAAAAAATTCTCGATTCTGATTGGCTAAGAGAAATGCAGTTCTTAGGAAACATGATGAAGAAAAAAGGTAATTCAGTGCGGAAAAAAGGAAATTCAGTGCAAAAAAGAGAAAAAAAACTTTTTGCGGCTTAAAAAACTCTAAAAACATTGAAAAACCTGTTGTTTTGACTGAACGCCTGATAATATATTTGCAGGGTTTGAGTAAATTAGTTTTGCACTTGATTTCCCTGCGTTGCTTCTGCATAATTATGATAAGCTATCTCGCAATTTTTTCATGAATATTATTAATAAGTAATGACATGATTTTTCTCGTGCAATTTGGTATAAATAATCACTCGTAAATTTTTTCAAAAATTTACTCGTGCTTATTTATTCCAAATTGCACTCGAAATCATGTGATTACCTGTACGGACTAAAACTCTTGAAAGACTGTGCACCAGGCTGTGCGCTGATGAAGAGGCTCAATGGCCTATCAAATCAAGTTGGCAAAATCTGTTTGCAAGGTCGCGTTAACACATAACACCTGAGATTTGAAAACGTGACTTTGCAAAACTCTTTGGTTGTATCAGAAGCTGTCCTGGATGTTGCAATGGAACAATTATGAATCTTGAAATTGGAAAATTATATGTAAAAAAAAAATGTTGTTAGTGATTAATAAATTTACAGGTTTTGTTTTACTTGCTTGATCTGTACACCAATTTTCATCATTCACATCACATTTCTAGCATTTTTATCCCATTTTAGTCCGAAGGACTGCTGTGCCTTTGTTGTCAGTCTCGACCTTAACGATTCAAACTCTTTCTGTCGAGGACACGATATTGATAAAACATCGTGTACGAGAGCATTAGCGTACCTCCTTACCTAAAAAGAATACTTATCGCCCTAATGCGTGAGTGTTGAAATCGGGATACAAACGCACTGAAATTGTATGACAAACAAAATCGTTCACACTTCACGCGCTCAATGAAACTGTTATAATTTCAAAAATTTCAGAGCCAGGGGCGTAGCCAGCTTTTGGACTTGTTGTGGGGGTCCCACAAGGCCGCATTATAAAATGGTTCGTGGTTTCAACATTCGTTTAAATCACATTAAAAAGCCAAGAGGGCTGAAGAAATTGTTGGCCCTGGCTTATGGGCATATAGGCTGGCTACGCCCCTGAGAGCCACCACATAAACAAAAGTCTTGCTATGGCTTTGTTCGTTCGCTTTGATTATTTTGTTATTGTTGTTTCGTTTCTCTTTTTTGGTTTTCTGTTTTTCTTTTATTTTCCGACAAGTGCTGTACGCACGTTGCCGGAATCATGAGCGTTTTGCCCGAAAAAAATTCGCAATTTCCGAAACTGGGGCAGCCCCACCCCCACCCCCCGCCGGCCCGTACGCTTATGGCGAGATCAGAAATTTGTGCGTCCTCGGAGACGCAGAGGTAGTCGGTAGGGGGCGTGGAAATGGATGACGAAAGTTTTAAAACACAGGCGAACTCTCCTGGATTAAACGGAAAAACGCGAGGTTGTTTTCGACTGGGCGCCTGAGATAGCCGAATAGTAAACTTACTCAAATATTCTGAATATTTCAATACCCGATTGACCAACCAGTAGCGGGTCACGTGGTCTGACTTCACGTTCTCAAGAGCCTTTTTTTGTTTTCCTAATGAATGAAAAGTGATTGTATACGTTTGGTATTTGAGCGGAAATACAAACACGGCATGGGTCAATGAGATTTTATTGCATGGGTGAATGCTCGAAGTGACACGTTGGATTTGTAAATCTTGTTGCGCAGATCTGGCAAAAAAAAAAAAAACATATATATACTTCATCAAACGAAGACTGCTCCGCCGGCGAATATGGCAACTGGACTTGTGACGATGAAGAACATCGAACCCTCTTCAGCTTCTGTTCTCAAAAAAGATAGCACGAACATGCTTGAAGCAGTAAGTAAACTTACGAAGCAGTCTGATGGATGAATCATGCAGTTTTGATCATTCTATTCAAAGCAATATGCACAATATCAGCCGGTATCTTGTCATAACAACCGGCCACGTTGAAACGCTAGGTGCGATAGATCTGGATAGGTGATCCGTATCGATATTTATTACTGTCATTCGCGGCTTGTAAACTTGGGTCAATATCGGGCAATGACTGTCTGGAATCGTGTTTTCATGCGGTTTTACTGTAATGTGCACGGATAAGCTTAGGAATCACTTGTTTGATGATTTTGTTTCACTAAACAAAGCAAGTTAAACTTATCTTTATCCTTTATTTGTACGGCTTTTTTTGTGATTGATGCTGTTGACTTGATTTCTGTCGCAGAATGATGGCGAATTCGCTGCTCGTCAAACTTCAGCTCGATGGAAACTGCAGTACAAAAGACAAGTTTTAAACCACAAAATATTTCGTCAAACGAAATTGCGGGACGGCGCCGAGAATTTAATGAAAGCTCTCAGGTTAGTAAATTATCCTTTCGCAGTACAAACAGTGCAATGTACATTTTCTTATAGATTCGTTAATTAAGTTTAAGCTCCAGGCACTGCGAATTTCATCCACAGGAAATTCTAGAATCACCCGGTAAGGGTGAGCTTTCTCAGAAAATCCATGGAAAAACATAATTTTTAAGTGAAGGACCTTAATGCTTTATTGTTCTTTCGTCGAAATTGAAACAGTAGTCTATTTTGGACTATGTCTTTACCGTATAATTATATCGGACGTCATTGGACGTGATATCAACGTGATTTGCATTTGTTTGTTTCTTCCCGGGATTTTCAAAATGGCAGAGGTGTAATCTGTTCACGTATTACTTTTCTAAACTTGTTCCTTTGTGATTAGGATACTAGCAACATGCTTGATGCATGTGTTAGGGGTTACAACTGTTAATGAAACCTCTTTAATTAAAGAATTTGCTCTGACATTGAGAAGATGCTTGACGGAGAGTGAGTTCACTGGAAAAAGAAAGAGGAATAGGCCAGGGTCTGACCGCCAATTTACTCATGGAACCTTTTCACAATGTGATGAGAGCAGTGTTCCTAGATTATTAAGAAATGAGATGTTAAGTGAATGATGAGAATATTTTTTCTCATTGCATGATGTGGTTGTAAAGAAATGAGGTGTTTATTGTATGTTCCTAGACTATTAGGAAAAAACAAATCCCCTAATTTTAAAGTTATGATGGTGACAATGTTAATGAAGTATCTAGTTGATTATTTTTGTACCATGAACCTATTATAATGCGGGCTTGAGAAAGCGATGCTTCGGGTATGTTATGTGTTTTGTAAGCCACATTCGATCCCGGACAGTCCTCTTATTAAAGGTGCCTGTTGAGTTTATCCAGTTTCTCAAGCTTTGAGGATCATTACACAGACAACTGTAACAAGATAAGTGGTGCGAAGAGGTTGTCCTTTAACCTTAAGATTTCTTGCAGTTGTCTCATTCGGCTTTGCCTCGGATTTCCTCACCTTGCAATCAAGCTGTATCCTGCAGCTGTGAGTGCAAAAGCTTTGTAAAGGAATCCATGATTGTCCTGTTGGCTGTTTACTCTGGTCCCTTTCTCTTGTACCCATATTTTCACCTCTCAGCTTATCCGCATAATTTTTCTTCCCTTTACTTTGTTTTCAGCAGCTCAAATATATACTAGTACCTAGGAAGGAAGATGAAAACTTCAGATCTAAGAACAAGTTTCATAATTAAACAACATTGTAGTTTTGTAATAACAGAAGATAGTGAAAAAACATTTCTGAACAAGTTTTCAATTTATTTCATTTTTTTTCCCAGAATAACAAATGACAGGAAAACAAAACTTGCTGCAAAGACAGAACTGAGCTTTGCTAATTCACAGTTAGATGCATTGAAAGAAGAACTTGAAGGAATCAATAGTACCCTGGATGTGTATCAGTTTGATAGGTTGGTTAAATTAATTAACTATAACAAACGATGGCTCAGAACCAGCAGCTTGTTTTCTTACTTTGTATCAATTCAGAATTTCCCTTTGGTATAGTTATAGGTATATATGAGAGGCATCACCAGTAGTGTTTGGTGGGACAGTACAAAACGTGGACCCCCCCCCTTCTGGACCCCCCTTCTGGACCCCCCCTTCTGGAACCCCCCCCTTCTGGACCCCCTAACTAGATTAAGAAAGGATGAAAACAATAAATACCTGGTGCGACTTACTACGGGTCTAAAACACAGGTCACAGGTCAGGTCATTGTTTTACTAAATAGTGAAACAACCCTAACCCCTTCCTAATACTAACCTTAGGCCTAAATGCTACACTAAGAGAATGTTTAGGCCTAAGGTTAGCATAATTGAAGGTTAAGGGTTGTTTCAGTATTGGTAAAAATGATGGCATGTTCTAAAACCCGGAACACCGAAACGAAACCACCGGAACGAAACCACCGGAACGAAACCACCGGAATGAAACCACCGAAACACATCAAAACACCGAAACAGCTGTTACAAATGCTAACATTAGGCCTAAAAACTTTTGTTTAGGCCTAAGGTTAGCTTTAATGAATGTTTAGGCCTAATTAGGACTAAACAAAAGTTTTTAGGCGTAATGTTAGCATTTGTAAACGGCTGTTTCGGTGTTTCGGTGTTTCAATGGTTTCGGCGGTTCCGGTGGTTCCGGTGGTTGCGGTGGTTTCATTTCGGTGTTCCGGGTTTTAGTACATGCCAAAAACGATAACCAGAGACCTGACCTGTGACCTCTGACGTGTGTTTTAGACCTGCCGAATGCCAAAGAAAAAAGTTTTAAACACACACGCAGTTGAATTAGGTAAAAGAAATACCTACCCTCGTGATGAATTAGATATTAAAAACAGGTGTCTGGCAGGCCTGGTTACTAAGCCACTAGGACATATTCATTCCCAGTGCCCCTTGAGGGCTTTTCGTGACCAAAGATCTGTTTGTACAATGGATCCATCAACACAGAATATACTTCGTGAGTGTGCTAATCAGCTATAGCAAACATGTAGGACCTCAATCTCTCAATCTCCCTTATGTTTGTCTAGCAGGGTTCGAAATACAGCTTTCAAAATAGCACCCTTTTCTATTACTGCCCTGAGAGAAGGATATACTATAAACTTGCCACTTTACCCAGCTACTACTCTCAGTTTACCTCCAGTTGAATGACTCAGAGCACATGCCCAATTGGCATACAGCTTGGGACAATTTACTCCCTAATACCTTAGCACAGTTTATTCGGCAAAAATTGGATACAATTTGCAAAAGTCACTTGAGGTGTTTTTGCCCTGAGCCCTTAATTTAAGATGTTATTGTCCAGACAGTGCTCAGCTGTGTTCAAAATAATCTAAGTGAATTTCATGCAATCATCTTGTACATGTACAGAAGTGTTGAGAACCAGATTCCTCTGATAGCTGTGGGACTCAGAGAAACAAAAGATCTTGAGTTTAAAGATCATTTTAAGGTATGTACTGTGTGTTTGTGAAAAGCATCTGCCATCAAGTGAATTAAGGAGGGTTTGGTTTGGTTTGTTTTAACATGTATCAGCCATTTAACCCCTTATCCCTTCACTCCCTAAAGGTGATGTTACATGAGGCGATTTTTAATGCCGATTTTTAACGCAATATTGTTGAGTTAAGAGTTGTCTTGTGTAGTATGGTGCATGGAGTGATTTTTAACGCAACATTTTGTTGCGGCAACATGTTGCAGGTTTTTGAAAGTGATTCAAAAACAAGCAACATTGTTGCCCGAATTTTGTTGGTGTTCGTGTGCGTAACACCCCCTGCCGCTGACTTTCAACTAAACATCATGGCTCTTGATTGAGACATTACACCAGGTGAAAATAATTTCATCCAAGTTTGATTTGAAATTCCCTTTCTCTACTATTCATTGTCACAAATAAGACTTTTAGAAATTACAAATCAAATTACGTTGAAATAATAAATATTTATCCCTGGGATTAATTTTTATCAACAACAGATCTTTTAATTTTTGGTCCCTTGATACATTCTCTGCCTCAATTTTTACAGGCCACTTGAACCTTTAGTGGACATCCACACTTTGAGTTGCCTGTATGTTTTTAGTCAGTTATTCTGGCTTGCATTTGCATTAATTTGTGTTATAAAGATGAGTTCTTTAAGTGAAATCAGAGTTGAATTTAACTTCTGGAATAGTTAAGTATAATTTTTATGTATCAGCGGGGCTCAAAATTGTGACCGATACGGGCACCAATGTGCCTGGAACATTCCCCCTTTGTGGCTAAAAATTCTGGTCTGGTCACTTGACGACTAGATTTTTGTGCTATTTAGATTGAACAAAATTGAACAAGTCAAGTCCAAAAGTAAGTTACTTTGTCTAGGTTTACTTTGCCTTGAGAAGAAAAGAGCAAGCTTTTGTAAACAAAGTCTGGCTGTTTTGTCTTTTGACATTACCCTTTCTTCTTTTTACTGTGGGTGCAAAATTTTAAGTAAGTACTTCATAGATCACAGATTATAGTAAATCCAGTTTAAACTTGTGACTAAACATGTACTGCTGGCGACTTTGTTTGGCCATTTGAGGCGCCAAAAGGCAACTAAGCAATTTTTTTAATTTTGAGCCCCAATCAGGTATAGACGTGTGTGTAAACGTATCTCCATAACAGTTGAATCCAGGATTGCAAGTCCTGTAAACACCGGCGTATGCGCTGCACTTGCAGCTAAGCAACACTGCAATTCAACGAGCATATACCAACAATAGAACAGGCTGTTGTTTTTATCATTAAAATAATTCTAGGCATGAAAATTGTTGAAACTGTATTACCTTCTCTACCTTTATGGGGAACATTCATTACTAACACACACAAGTCAATTGGAATTGAAGGTGGGGTATGATAAGAAAACCTCCTGACTTACAAACAAAGCTTAGTAACCAGGCAGGTAATTGGAAGATTACTTGCCTGGAAGAAAAAACTCAAGATGAGGTATGTTCATCAGATGTTGTCACAGATAAGCCGCACCCCCAATTTAGAGTTATTATTTTTGCAAAAAAATAATGCAGCCTGTATGCCAGTGTTTATGGTAACAAGCTGTGATGCACTTTGATAAACATGACAAAATGTCCCAAATTTAACGTCATACTCAACTTAACATCACTTGTGCCCGGAAGCGTGGGCAATAAATGCCACAGTGTCTTGCTAATCCTACTCCTCAAGTAAATATAAACAGAACTTTACCCTGCACCTAACCCAACCTCACAATAACCCTAACCCTGTTTTTGTAAATAGGTAGTTTATGTTTAGATGTAACAGAATACTTTGGAAAGTTTATCAGAATGGGTGTGCATCTCATTACTTGGTATCCTGGTCGTGATTGGAGGAACTACTGGGTAACTGTTAATTTTCAACCATCAGAATAATGGCTGTTGTTGGTTTTCCAGGACTTTATTTTGGATCATTACAGTGAGGCTCCAGATAATTATGAAAAAGAGCTGAATCTCTTTGAAAACTTGAGAAAGGTATTTCCTTTTCTGAATTGTTAAAATGTTAACAAACAGTGTAAACAGTAAGTTGTTTTTCCAATGAGCTCCTATTATGGAGCTAGCAACAACTTAATCCAAAGGGTCTGTGCACCTCGGGGCAAATTGGAACTTACAGATGTTGACTTTTAGGAGAGGAAAATTTGAATGATTGAAGAATCCTCTCAGAATAAGTATTTGAACTGACAAAAAACTAAGCACACAGAGGGAATCAAGTCTGGGAATGGAACTGAAGCTGTTTTGGTGGGAGGCGAGTGTTTTCACCTTTGGTTGTCCCAGCAATATACCTGTTTAGCTCTGTATGCTTATTTCCCAATTCAGATTATGTGACCGTCTCAAAGGAGCTGTTCCTTTGGATGGGTCAAGCTCCTAAGAAATGTTTTGAAATCTAGACTCTCGTAAATGAGCATTCTTAGCACTTCCACCCCAAAATTCTTTGAAATTAGGGCTACATTTTCAAAAACATTAAAAGTAGATGGCTCAAAATTGGAAAGTATGCAGCTGTGGCATGACATGAAAAGTAGACAACATCTGAAAATTGGAAAGAATGCAGCTGTTTTGGCGAACTGTAAGAGGCACTCAGTGACAGCACTGACTTCCACAAACATGAGCAATTTTTTTTTGTGAATAAAATCAAAAGTCAAGGAATCTTCTCTGGGTGTTTGGTTTGTTGTTACCAGTAACCTGTTCATTTTGTTACTGACAGGAAGCAGTTTGTAAAGTTAACAGAGATGAGACTGGTGTTCGTTCCTTGCTCATGTACTACAATCAGCTGTATTTTGTGGAAAGGAAGTTTTTTCCAAAAGGAATGAGGAATGTCATGCCTGTCTATTTTCACTGGTAAGTTCAAAACCAACATGTTAGGTGTAGTGATTTATTCAAAAATTCCAAGCCAATTTAACTTCAACTTTTATTTTCCATTGTCATAACTTTCATGGTTAAGCCTGACCAAGAGCTCATTATAAAATAAATAATTAAAAATAAACATAAACCACATAGTCATTAGTCTTGTACCCATACTTTCCATGGCCAAGCACGAGGGAGATCTGGCAAAGTTCGAATTTCAGTACCGAAATATGGGACTTCCCATAGTCCTTTGCCTGCCATGCTGTTAATGGCTGCCATCTGTCTTCTCAAAGGCACTGGAACACTGCCAGGAAATGGATTGTTTTGAGGGTGTTCTTGAGAAAGCCCTCGAGTCCAGAGGACAAAAACACTTCAAACTGAAGCTGAGACAAAGGGAAGCGTTGTATGAAATTGTTGCAAACTTTTGAAATAATTTTGGTTAACTGAAGGGATTGCCCTTTTCAGAAAAGAAATAAGATTTTTGAACTGGCTTCACACCACAATTTCTGTGTTTGCATAAAGGTGCGAAAAGGCAGGGAAGAGCTCAGATGACACCAACCAACCAATCAGAAAGCAGATACGATTTTATTCAGGTGGCCAATAAAAATAAGCTAGTATCGAACTTTACATTTCAATCACATTTCAATTTCAATCACAAGTACATTTCAATCATTTGATACACAAGTAAATTAAATTAAAATAAATTAAATTAATTAGCTCTTTGTGTTCGGGAAGATGTTTGTGTGTGTGTGTGTGTGTGTGTGTGTGTGTGTGTGTGTGTGTGTGTGTGCACTGATGCATAATTAAGAATGTTTTCAACTATTGTCAAGTTTCAAGAATAATGGTTCTGTTCCCTGATGTTATTTGCACTTAGGTTTGATACTACTACTGGTCTACCAAAAATACAAAGATCTATTGCTTTTGAGAAGGTATGAACAGTTTTTTGTGCTACATAAACTGGTGTGGTCAGACATCTGTTCTGTGCTCAGTAGTGTATTTTACAACATTTGAATCAAGCCAACTCAGTGAAGGTTACTCTTAGAGGAAACATCATCAATGATTATGTTAACATAAATTTAAAAAAAATCACCACTGTACACTGCCACTCTGTATAAAAATATGCATAGAATTAAGGCAAAGAAGCAAACTGGCCTATAATTCTAGATGTATATTTTTCCTTACAAGTTGTTAATATGTTATTAAATCTCATTTCGACGGTGTATACGAAATGTCACAAATGAAATTTGATAGGAAAAGGATTTGTCTTGGTTCCGGTGATGTCAGGAGTGAAAATGAGCATCACTGAGGATTCAGATGTTTAAGCATCTCTCTCGCACATGCACAACTCCTAAATGCAGTTGACATTCTTAAACTTTAAGCTTAGAACAAGCTGGTCAATACTTTTAACTGTCTTGCACAATGTGACTTTTTTTTCCTTTAACAGGCTAGCATTCTTTTTAATGTTGGATCTATTTGGAGTCAAATTGGTGCAAAACAAGTAAGACAACAACAGTTTAACATTCTGGAGTAGTGGTAACATGTATTATATAATACATGTTGAGCTGTTGATGTATGCAATTATGGTCAAACCACTTCAAGTGTACCCCCTAGATACTAATAATGACAAGATTATTTGAGATTTGAATACATTGATCGATTCAGAACATGACCCTTGTAAGCAAGACGGTGTTGGGTTACGAGCAGTTGTGGACAAGTTAAGTCGCTATAAAAAAGTAAAAAAGCACTGATTCCAGACTCTAAATACTGAAAATAAAAACTAAAGCTCAACAATCATAACATAAATTTAATGCAGTGTTTCGAATTGGCGATATTTCATTTATTATAGCCACTAATGTTGCCAATGGTTGCTTGTAATACAATCCTGTATTTCTCACAACGGTCATGTTTTGAAACTATTTGTGTATTCAAATATCAAATATTCCCGTTATTAATAGAATTTTGGAAGGGGGGGTACGCTTGACCTGGTTCAACTGTAACCCTTTAATCCCTGAGAGGTCCACCAGTGATGCGTAAAATCATCTGGCATTAGACAGAATAAAATCTATAAGTGACACTATTGGGAGTTAAAGGGTTAACAAAGAAAATTGCTTCCTTTGCTCAGGATAGAAAAATGGTAGTTCATAAAAATTCCCAATGGTTCACTTAGTAATAAGTGGCCAAGTATTTTACATCTTGTCATGTCTGTTGAAAAATTTACAGACTATCACTGGTAATAAGATGAGAGGTCCTTGTCGGTCATGAAGAATTTGCCATAGCCAGTATTTCAAAACTGGAAGTTTCCTTAATTTTAGAGTTTTAGAAGGTATCAAATTAACCCTTAATTTTATTTAAGCTGTGTTATTGTCATCTACTGTACTGCTAATATACAATAATCATTACTTGGGGAGAGCAGCCCAAGTTATGGTTCACTTATGAATGGTTATGGTGGTTGTTTTATTCTGTCACTGATCACTATGACATTTATATATGGTTGGCCTGACATTTGCAATGTCTAATGCATGTGCATAAGTCTGAAATTAGACCGGGCAAGGGGGCATGCAGATTAGAGTAGAGTGAACGTGAAGCCAACCAAAGCTTGTGCAAATTGTGTTCTTTGAGTTCAGAATGTGGGTAAGGAAGTGCAACAATATCTTTGGAAACTGTGTCAATATGGTAAGAAATTCTTCATGTAGTCGATCCATATAGTGACCCAGGGTTCTATTCCATGTAATGGCTCCATATAGTGACCCAGGGTTCTACTCCATGTAACTGATCCATATAGGGACCCAGGGAACTACTCCATGTAATGGCTCCATATAGGGACCATGAGAACTACTCCATGTAGTAACTCCATATAGGGACCCAGGGTTCTACTCCATGTAATAGATTCATCTAATGACCCAGAGAACTACTCCATGTAATTGATCCATATAGTGACCCAGTGAACTACTCCATGTGATGGATCCATATAGTGATCCAGGGAACTACTCCATGTGATGATCCATATAGTGACCCAGGGAACTACTCCATGTGATGGATCCATAAGGTGACCCAGGGAACTACTCCATCTCGTGGATCCATATAGTGACCCAGGGAACTACTCCATGTAATCGATCCATAAGGTGACCCAAGGAACTACTCCATGTGATGATCCATATAGTGACCCAGGGAACTACTCCATGTAATCGATCCATAAGGTGACCCAGGGAACTACTCCATGTGATGATCCATATAGTGACCCAGGGTTCTACTCTATGTAATGGATCCATATAGGGACCCAGAGAACTACTCCATGTAATCGATCCATATAGTAACCTAGGGTTCTACTCCATGTGATGGATCCATATAGGGACCTAGGGTTTTACTCCATGCAATGGATCCATATAGGGACCTAGAGTTTTACTCCATGTGATGGACGGTTCTACATAAAGTAAACTCAACAAGAGAATGAGAATTACATGGAGTAGAACCCTGGGTCACTATATGGATCTGCTACATTGGGTAAACCATTTACACAGTGAGTTGTAGTGGCCAATCGAAGGAAAGTTTGTAATTGAATATCTGAATGTTTTTGTGATGCAAAAACAAACGTATAATCACATGAACCTTAAGTATGGCAAAAATATACATGATGACACAAAAGCGAAGGAAATGGATCTTAAATAAAAGCTTTGAGTGCCGTAATTTTTTTGGGTTAGATTGAAGCGACATGCTGTTGAAAAATCCAAAGTTATCTCTTGTTGGTTGGTAATGTAAACAAGCGCAAAATTCTGGAAAGAAAACCCCATTTCTTTTTTAAATAGTTTTTTTGTTGATAATAACTTAATTTTGAGATGTTTTGGACTATGTTTACGCTTATATCATGAATAACATTACTACTACTATCTACCCTTCCCAGGATATAGGCTGTCAGTGAGAGATCTCCAGGGAATTCTGTGTTGTGCTCTTGTCTCCAGTTGACTCCAGCTGATGCCCAGCTTCTTGGTGTCTGCCTGGAGATCTCTCTGCCAGGTGTTTCTTGGCTGGCCTCTTTTCCTCTTCCCAAAAGGAAGAGGAAAAGGCAAGGGAAGGGACGAATAACATTGGCATTTAATTAAAATGAGATTATTAAAGATAGGGCTTGTTTGCATGGATTTGCAATAACATTTTTCCTTTGCTGGTTTGCTAGACTTTCAGCACAATGGTTGAATGAAAATTATTGTCAGTGGTTTTTTTTTTACTGTATTTAAACAATTAATAGTTTTTGGGAAAGGAGTGAGACGAGGGAATTCCCTCTGTTCTTTCTTGTACACATTGCGAATACACTGCTCAGTACTCCCTCTTCCTGAAACAGGTTTCCCTCAACCTATATAAAGGCAATGCACAAGTACATGCTCCTACAGCATCTTGTTATCAATGGTTTTTCACACTAGTCTTATAATTTGTCTCTCAGTGTCATTTTTCTTAAGTAATGAGGTCGTCATATAGTAATTTGCTTTCATGTACAGGACAGAAGAACACAGTCTGGTATTGCTAAGGCAATCAGTGCCTTTAACAAAGCTGCAGGTAGGGGTCTCACAGCTTGTTATTGAGGTCTTCACTCCAGCCTAAAGGTTGGTTAACATTATGATCTGTTGATTCTGTCATACCTACCCTATAGTATTATGCACAGATGATGATGATGTTGATAACTGTATTATGTAATGAACTTTATTATGTCAAGGGGCTGTGTCACGCTATTTGCAATTGAGCAGTACTCTAAACAGCTAAAAGACGGTTGTGCATCAACAGAAACCAAAAAAATAATGCTTAAGTTTCGTTAACAAGAACCACATTAGTGCCTGTAAACCATTTTTTTCTCATGTACATCTAAGGATTGCAAAGGTGGAAATGGTTGAAAGTTTTTTTGGGTGTTTTCCAAAAATCACCAAAAATTTCATATGGATAGTTTTACCGGTTAAAATTTGTTTCATATTTTTGTCTTGGTCTGTCAGGAATGTTGTTACTCATCAGCTTAAGTACCAAGTTTCAATTTTCAGCCAGTAAAGACTTAAATACAGGAAAACTACAGTGACACTGCCCCTTTAAGCCATATATATAGCCTTTCCAAGTAGAAAGAATGGTTTTATCATCCACCTTAAAGGGGCACTGTCACAGTAGTTTTCCTGCATTTTAGGTCTTAACTGGGTGAATCTGTAAACTTGGTACTTAAGCTGACAAGTAACAACATTCCCGATAAACCAAGAAGAAAATATGAAGTGAATTTTAACAGGAAAAACTATCCATATGAAACTCTTGGCAATTTTTTGAAAATGCTGTGTCCAAACTTGAAAAAGTTGGCAAGTTTTTTCAAGTTTCAATCCATTTCCATCCTTGCCATCCCCACATGCAGATGAGAAAAAATGGTTTCAGTGTACTAATATGGTTCTTGTTAAGGAAACTTAAGCATTATTTTTTTGGTTTCCGTTGATACGCAAGCGGTTTTTAGCCGTTTAGAGTATGGTTCAAATATCGTTACACTGCCCCTTTAATGTTGTTTTCAAACTGAATTTTCTAATTAAAGGTGTCTTCAAGTTAATCAAAGAGAACTTTATTAATTCTCCAACTGCTGACTTGACGGCCGAGCTAATGGACATGCTTGTTGCTGTTATGTTGGTAAGGACCCATTCTTTCAGGATCAGTCTGGAATTATAAGAATATTTGGAACAGAGCGAGAAATCATTTGTTCAGAAGCTATTCTCATTCTGGAATGCTCTGCTCTCTTCCATTCCACCTATTCTGCGACCAAGAGCAGAATTGTCTGAACGGAATGTTCCGGAAGATATTCTTACTGCGGAGTATTTCAAATGAACACACTCTTAGTTGAAAACTGTATAAAGGTCATATTCTACTATCAACTCTCCCACTATGCTGTCAGCGGTTTAATTTTTTTAAAAGCCATTTTAACTTTTGTTTACCATCGCCTTTACATTTGTCTTGTCCTTCATTACCGTATTAATCTGGAACAATGGAACATAGAAAGGAAATTTAAACCAATGTTCATTTTAAATTACAAGATATATCCCTTTCAAATGTCTTTAGTTACAAGCATTACACAATGCAGGAAGATCGTATGTTTGAACTGATTATCTTCTATACAGATGACACCAGTCTGTTCAGGAAACATTGAACTGGTACTGAAAGTAGAAAGGATTGTTTGCTATCAAAGGAAATGATGAATTTGGAGTTCAAATAAAGATGGGGGGCTCAATACAGCTTTGATGACAAATTTAGAAAACTTTTTATTGCATGAAACACGTCATCCTTAGCACTGCCCACTTCAAAAAAAGATGCTAATTTACACTGCTTATGGTGCTCTTAGGTTCAGTCACAGCTCTGCATCTGGGAAGAGTATGTCCTTGAAGGAACCCGAGATTCATTAGCGGACCTGATTTGTGCTGCTCAAGAGTGTGCTGAGGTAGAAAAAAAATTACATTTATTTTTGCATATTAACAACAGAGTAAGGCTGGCATTCTTCAGTAACAATCAATCAATCAATCAATTCTTTGTTTAAACACGGTAAGGTAAGGTCAGTACAATAAAAATCTAAAACTTATCATTGACTTCCAATAATATATTGGTGGTGGTGGGGGTGGTAGACGACTTTAATGAAGAGGGTAACATTTGACAGTAACAAAACTGATAAACTAATGGCCCTCATGGGTTCTCTTCCATTATTTAAACATGGTATTCTTTAAATGTGTTATCAAACTTTTCACAATGTGTTATCAAATTAACACTTTACTTAAAACTTGTTTACGATAGGTTAGTCAGATGTATAAGAAGGCTCAAATGACGATGAATGCTGGAATTTGCCTTTGTTGTGTTCCTTCTTCTTGGAAAAACATGATGTCTGTAAGTTGTCTACACATATTATTTTACTTGCATAGGGCCAAGGTCGGTCCTATACAGACCTTGGAATGAGATATTTTTGTAACCTAATTGCTTGGTTGGTTTGTTATGAAAGCAAAACCCTTTAGTTTTTAGCCAGATGACATTATTTCATAGATAAATATTGTGCTAGGCAAGTGACTGTAAATCTTTATCACACATCTTTCTTAGGTTATGTGTCTTCACTACAAAGCTTTGTCTCATTATTTTGTTGCTGAAGGACTTCTGAAAAGCATTGGTAAGCTTCATGTCTGTTAATTATCTGTTTTAATTATGTAAGTTGGTATTTTCTCTTGAATAGATCGTTTTCACTGTCACGCAACAAAAAAAAAATTCAAAACTGTTTGAAGAAAGTTAAGAAACTGAATTGTTGTAGAAGACAAATATTTAAATCAACTCTTCAGTTGTCAGGTCTGTTTGGTACATCCTTTCCAAGTTATTTGCCGAAGCGTTTTATACAACTTAAAAGAGTTTTGTATGAGCCACCATGTTGGTGGACCTCCGTGGTCCACCAACATGGTGGCTGGTAACCAACGATAACATCTGGAGTTCACTTTTCGATGAAAGCGCTTACTTTTGCTCATGAGATAAAATACATGTGTATGAACAAATCCCCTAATGAACTTGAAACTTCAAACTACTGAGAATCATAGGGAGCAACTTTTTCTTTTCAACCAAACACCACTGTCTTGTGGTGTTACGCAAGGTGACAATTTGGAAATTCAAAATGCTATATTTTTTAAATGAAGGACATTACGGAACTGGAACCTTGTAAAAAAATTTATTTCTAGGTCATCTTCAACCTCGTATAGATAAAAATTCAGAAGACCTCGCAATTATAATTTTAGAATTTGATGACATCACTATGAAAACCATCCATTAAAGAGGAACATTTACGAACAGTTTTTTTATAATTTTATTTCATTGTCGTACTCCTTTTTTTTTTTCTGAAGCATGTTAGTGGGCTGGAATCCTAAATCCTTGAATTTGATTGGCTAATCATGCACTCGTAGCCAGTCCAGCTTTTTGCGATATGGGCCACGGTCTGGAATATTTCAGGTCAAGTGTCAACATGCACTTTCTTTTCACGTTTGACAGATAATTGAAGGACTCTGGGCAAAAACGTCCTAACTGACTTTTGCACGATTTTTAGGTCATTTTGCAAAATTGTGGCCAACTTCCACCGAATCAAGTGCACTAAAATTACAGGGTGAACATCCCCATGCTATGTGCCAAAAACAATTTTTTACCTCTGTTTTGATATTTTCTTGCTCTTGTGCCCAGAATTTTTTTCTTTTCCTTCATTATTTTGTTCATATCACTTAGGATAAGTGATTCCATAACTTAATTTCCATGTATTGTGCGAAATGTGGCCGCAATTTGGCAAAATGACCAAACACACTAAAAGAGTCAGTTAGGAGGTTTTCAACTTAGAGTAAATTGACTTGTACCAAAACACTTCCTATATACTCTATTCTTATGCTTTTCATCTGAGCTGCATGCTCTCACCGAAGGGTATGGCCAGCACTCAATGACACAAGTATTTGCATCTCTCATGTTTTCTTGTGTGTAGGAGATTCTGATGATAACAGGCACACAGAGACAGTGATTTCATTATTACAGACTTCCCAGCCAGATGGTGATGCAAACAGAACAAAGCAAGGTATTTTGATGTTTTTTTAGTTTTTGATTTTTTGTTTTTTACTTTTATTTGACAGCTTTAAGCATTTCAGTGGTTAAAACCCAGGTAATTTGCATTGTAATGAAATCCAATTACTTCACAGTTGAGAGTCATAGAATAAAGGTAGTGATCATGCATTTATGAAAATAAATACCAGTAGATTGTAAGTTATTATTACTATTCTGTATTGTGTTGATGACGATGATGATTAGTTCTTTGGTTTTGTTTTTTGTGAGTGTGTGTTTGCGTGTGTGTCATGTATGGGGCCAATAAGGAGGGGGGGGGGGGCAGGTTAATGAGTGAATTACACCTTCACAAAATTGTAAATTTACTTCATTACTTTTCTCAGTTGCTTATGATTTATTTATTTTCCTTCTTCCAGCCAAGGCACACCTGCATTCTGCATTGAAATCTCACGAGGAAGCCATGAAAGCTAGGCAGATTTGCAGGCATTGTAGAAAAATAACAGGATTACATAAGGTGAAAATCGCATCGCAATTTCTTGTATTTTTGGGACATTTTATATCAATTGTATATTAAGTAACTAAGATCAATTTGTTGCTAGTATTCTTCATTGATGATGTCTGAGGGAAGTGCAATAAAGCAATACACAGTAAATTTACTGTAGTTATGGTACTGGGGTAATTTTCTCATACCCAGTGGTCAGTGAATGAGCTTAAGACTTTTAATTATAAACAGGAACATATTTATGTCTTGTTAAGTGTCATTTTATAATGATAATGATAATGATAATAATGATAATGATAATAATGATAATGATAATAATATTTTCTGCAATTCCTTCACCAGGCCCTAACAGATGCTCGCTTGAAAACAACAAACACTCTGGTTGCCATGGAAGAAGAAGATGACTTTGATGATCCCATGACCCCGACCCCTGTACAAGGTTAGAATGAAAATTGAAATTCCATGTTGAAAATTGAAAATGAAACATTTAACAGATCCTTCAAATGGAATGGAACAATAGGAATTCAGACCAGCAGTCCAATGTTGACATATATCATTCGGTAGTATCCTTCTCTTATCTGCGTTTATTATGTCATCTGGGTACTGCAAGTTGGTGCTTTAACTGTCCAGTGCTTATGTTAACTGACGTTTTGAATTTCGTGTGACATGTGCATGCTCCACCACTGAACAGTTACAATCTTCAGATAAATTCTTAAGTACTGACCATTAACAGTCTGTCCACCTCCTCCTGAACAAACTGTCGCTGCTCCATACATTGTATATTGCGTGAGTTATGTTTCTTCTAGTGCTAGGAAGGTGATGAGCCTAAAGTTGGCATAATAAGTGGATAAAATCTTCCTATACTTGTTTTGTTACCCTACATGTATACAGTATACTGTTCTGCACACACAGTTTTTTTTGTGTTTTTCTTGCAGCATTGGCAAGAGTAAAAGCGACTTGTATTCCACCTAATTTTAACAGTGCCTCAGTGGAAGACTTGTTTCATAGGCTGGTAAGCTACAGGGTTCAAATCTTTGGTAACCTTGACAAAACTCTGTTGTGTCTTGTTTGTATGGCATTAAACAGCTTGCAACACCTTACTGCTTGGGAAGTACATGATAAAGCTGGGCAATCACAGTTTACATGCATACTAAAATGAACCACCAGATGCACATGCCACAATGCCACATTGTGGGCACGCTAGCCTGTACATTTACTTCAGCAACGTGAACACACACTCAAATGACTTCTCCCTTCATACCAGCAGTCATTATCTTTTTCAATTTTGTAACATTATGCCAATTTCAGGGTCCAGTGCATGTCTTTAATGCCACATTAGAGTGGAGTGCACCTAGAGCTACTGAACTGGAGAGACGAAATGGTGGATACGGATTTAGTGTTATTGGCTCTGCTCCTGTTATTATTCAGAGTGTGGAAAATGAAGGATCTGCCAAGGTGACTATCAAGAAGAAAAATGTTTTTGATTTTTTTTTTTTTTTTTTTCACTAATCACCCTGGCTTTCTTGATTATGGATACTGAATTATTAAATGCATAGCTCGATGAGATTGGGCCAATAGTGTACTGGTATATAAGGAGCCTGTCACTGGTGCTATGTTGTCTGACTGTCAAAAGTTTTTAGCACTGCTCACTGAAACATTACTTATTTTTTTATCAGGAGAATGAAGAAATGATAATTTATTGATGATTGTTGTTTAACCCTAGGACACCTGGAGATTTTGCAGAAAAACGTGTTTTGAAGCGAGTCTAGGGGTTTTCTGGTCAAAGACGTGCTAAACAGAGCTAAAACTTACCACAAACCCGTTTACGGGTCGTACACTGGACGGTCTTCTCATCCAGATGCAAAATATTTGCTTACGAAGTTCGGGCATGCGCAAAAAGCAAAATTTCGAGATAGTTTTTGGGTTTAAAAGTGACACAGCAGTCTCGGCTTTTACTTTTCGCTTTCTCTCCTGCCCTCTTTTTTCGCTTTCCCGGCCTCATTTTTTTTTGTCCCTTGCTGGGCATTTAGTAGGCTTTATTTTGATGTCAGAGTTTTTAGAAAACCTTTCGGGATCCTAGGATTAGGTACTCAGAAAGGTAGGTGGGTAATTGAACAAGATTTTCCTGAGGATTTTCAGGTCAATGTTACGTGGTTTTTGGCCTTTTTCTCCAGTTTCCTTGAGTGAATTGTGCTCATTCTGGTATGGTTTGAAAGACGTCTTTACTCTTCACAAGTTAGTGGGCAATTTTTTTCTTAACGGCCAAAACTGATGACGTCACAAGGGGTAGA
>BLFK01000862.1:5502527-5516024 GCA_014634185.1 Astreopora myriophthalma
TTCAGTGCTCTCCAAACTTCCCAAGTGCATCCGTAACTTGATATATGCACAGCTAAAAGCATGAACCAATTCTGTTATAACAGTTACAAGAAAGTAGTGCGCGGAAAACACGTTTGTGATTGATTACAAAATTCTCTCAATGCGTGAACTGAGAAAAACAGATTCTTATTGGCTTATTACAAACACACCATTTTGTATTTGATTACAAGTTGCACGTATGTTGTGCGTATGTTGAGAAATGTACCATGATGATGCCAATAGGAATTAGATAGGGAAGCATGCGCGCTATGTTATAAAATGTGTTGTTCCGACGATGAATGAAGCAATAAACAAAGAACCTTAACCCCCAGGAGATTTGAATTGGGTGCAGCATTGAGTTAGCAGATTGGATCTATTTGAACCTTGGATGCTGGTTCTCTACTATCTTAATAATTGGTCATTTTCTTGTTTGATACATAACTCATTAGTCTTTTTGTCCCGGCCATTCAATTCCAAGGCAAATGGCAACACACCAAAGCATCAAATCCTATTGTGATCAGCCAAAGAATTTTAAAACATAGCATAATTGAATGTTTTAATTTATGAAAACTAAAATAATTTATTCAAAAAAATTCCTGGTCCACTGGTCTTGTAACAATTCCATATTACATTTAATATTATGCTGAAGCTTATACTTCAATCATGACATCTTTGACTATAATCTGGAAAACAATGTAATAATTGTAATAATAAAGCAAAAATGATTTAACCAGTTAAATTTCAGCAAGTCATTTACTGATTGTCACATTTGTTTATGTTCAACTCTTTCAATAGCAATGTAAAATCTGGTCTTGTCTGTTACATCATGCCATCCAATTGGTCCACATTCACAGTCAGCACAAGCTAAGTATTTGATGGTTTCTACTGTCATTGAAAAACCAACATTTTCAAAAGCAAACATATCTGGGACAAGCCAATGTCTTCGGAGAGTTTCTCCTTGCTGGTGTTCTGAGGCAGAGTTTTCCTTTTTCTGAATGAAAGGCAGGAAAAGCTAAAGATGAAAAGAAAGAAGGTGACATAAAACTGTGTCCCCATTAACTTACTCCCAAAAGAGCAATCCCTAACACTTAAACTTCCCAAAAGAGTGGATTACACTTGCTGTTATCGTCTTTTGATCATATCAGCATGCTCTGATTTGTAAACAACGTTGCCAAAAGCACATGCAATTACGCCAGGTGCTCAGTTTCATTTAGCTACCAAGTATGAATCAGTGAATGGTTACCTCTCGTTCTTCATATGAAGCTGTGCTTGGTCTTAACACCTTTGACTGACAAAACTTGCACACTATCCACTTGCTATTCTTTCCATCCTCGACAAGATCATCCATTTATAGCAGGTGAAATAAATCAACCTTCCTAGTTGATAAACAGACAGGCGTCTTCAGACCCTTCATTCTTGTTGTATGAGACTGGGAACTACCAGCTTTCACGGTGGGACCTACCCTGGGTCCCAGAGGAATATGAGCGAGCGACTTAAAGTTGGACCTTAAAAAAATAAAAATCCCCTGGCACCCAGGGTAGGGAGGACCAAGAAAGTTAAATTTTAAGATTCGGGAAAAATTCCCGTCTACCAACTTTTACAATTGAAAAAAAATAAATAAATAAAAATATGCACGGGATCAGTGACCTCATTGAGCCTTTTTTAAACTTCGTATTCCACTCCAAAAATAACCATTACATATTTTACATTTCGCCTCGTCATTGGGAAGAGAACCAATCAGAGTCCTTTATGAAATGACATAGGGAAATATTCACCTGAGAAACAATAACAAGCGGATAGTGACGGACTAGTGGAGCACCACGATCTTCGAAAGTGTTTGTGATCGAGGTTAGCGATGGCCACGGTTTTAACACAGGACATACCAGAAAACGACAGTCGTAGGTAGGGTAAGTCTGGTATTTTCTGTGTTAAAAAGGGGTGTTTCATCTAAACGCCTATTGCCTTATAATTTCTATTCCTAGTCTTGCCGCCTCTTCGAATCTTGCTATCGAAGAGCCCAGTTGCAGGCTTGAAAGAAGGTGCTCATGGAAGCCAACTTCACAAAGATTATTGGAGGCCGCAGAAGCACGAATTTTGAAATGTGAGTTGTTCTTACAACTTAAGCTTAGTTATTGTTCTGTGAGCTTAATTGCAGCGACAAGAAGAGGTGAATATCGCACAACGACCATCGGCCCGTTTTTAAAATTTGAATCCTCCGCCGTTCACTCGAATATCGCAAGCTTGATCTCTGATAACTCGGTTCAAATTACAGACTGATCGCGGTGATGTTTAACCTAAAGGAGGAGTGTACTTATTTAGGCGGGTGTATCAATGGCAGGTCGGAGTATTGCACAAAATTTCATAATCGTCAGAAGTGAGCGGTACGCGTACATAGAGCCAAAACAACTGTTGGGAAAATTTCCGTACAGCTCCTAACGTTAATTATACATGCATATTCCTACTAACACTCTTCCAAAAAGAACGAGCGTGAATAGAGTTTCGCTAGGAACATGCATTCATAATGAAGACGGGACCAGTACGGAAATCTTACCCAACTATTTTCGTCTTTTCAAAAAGGACAGATTGCAATTGATTGTTGCTAAGAAAAATATCTGAACACAGTAACTGTTCATCAGTGGGATGCATAAAATGTGTGCAATTCCACAACTGGTTTGGGCACCATTAAATCCTTAATTGCGTGGTTCCAGAAAATATCCATACGTCCCCCCCCCCCCAACGGAGGGTGTAACAGAAATTCCAAGGGGTAGACGGGTGTGAAAGAGGCAAATTTCCGAAGGGGAGGGGGGTACATAAAAAGCTTTTTTTTTCCAGAGGGTTTGAAATGCGATCGAGTAAAACACTTAACATACTTTCCACTTGATTCAAGGTAACCAAGAAACATTGCAAATTCTATCCGTTGAAATAAACGTAAGATTCCTTGTCATTTATTTTCCACTATTATTCCGGCGCCGGACGACACATATAGCACTGAGAGACTACTGAGCAGTGTGTTCGACGCGAAGTCAAACAAAATGGCGGGCTTGAAAAATATCATTTCCAGTCCCCTGACATTGGATGTATTGAGCGATCGAGCGGAAATGAATTCGAGTGGAAGTGCGTGTTTTCTCTCTTCACGCACTTTCACTGGGTCTTCAATTTCACTCGCTTGGCTTCTCGTTCGCTTGAAATTTTGTTTTAAATATGCGACAAATAACCAGTTGGAGTTTTCATCAGTGCTCGACAGTAACGCTAATCCACTAGGCCAGGGCCTGTAAAACTTCCTGCTGGGCTAGTGAAAATGCGCTCCTTCTAGCCTCTGGACTAGCTGACGTTTCGTGGAAAATAAATTTACTACACTTATTCGATACCTTGGAAAGTTTTTTGTTTTGCCTTTGTTTATATTCTTTATTTTTAATTCTTATTTATTTAGTTATTTTTTATTATTATTTTTTGGTTGAATGCTCCACCTTGAGTAATTTAAACTAGAGGACTTACAATCCATATCGTAGATGTATCATACGATCGAATCCCAAAAGGAATGCCATCTTGGAAAAGGCCTTAAGTCCTCGCCCACCATTGGCCGGCTATCTTGGACTCTTGGCGTGACCAATTTCAAGCTTCTTTTAACACCTTACCTTTGTGGAAATGTCCTTCTACGGCCAACGCTCCTGAGCCGGAAAATTAATTCCTCAGGTGTATTTTTCTGGCCTTGTTTTGGACTAGTGGCTTGTCCTTGTGGGCTAGCGATTTATTTTGCTTACTAGCCCACTGCCTAAATTCCAAAAAAGTTAGTGTCGAGCACTGTTCATTATAATTTTTATTGCTATGCAATAATTTGTTGATATTTAACAGACCACAGTAAGGATTGCGTGACTCGCCAAAACATTCTGTGCAAAATTATCCATTCACTGCAACAAATTCACGTTTATAACAAAAACTGTAACTACTAACGAAATTGTTCCTTTTTTAAGGAAGAGTTCAAAGTTCCATCTCTGACTTTATTCTTCGTCCCCTAAAGAAATGCTTTCTGAAGCACTGCTTTCGTCTTCCAATATAAATATTTGAAGAAGTGCCACTTCTATTAGCATCTAGTGTTTGAAGAAGTTTTTGTCTCGCATCGATTGCCTTCCTCAGTGAATCCTGAGATGATCTTAGTTCGGCCAGCTGGGAATCCAATTCTTTCTTGATTATTCCTGTTAAGTACAATTTCCTGTGAATTTCAAACCCTTGATAACTAGTTTATCAAATAGTTTCATCGTTATCCGTGTCGTTACGAGTTTGTAAATGTTAGCAAAGTCGATAATTTCAGTGCCATAATTTTGTCCTGACGTATTTGTAGCCGTGGACGACGATGAGAGACAGCGAAGATTTCATTTGGTTGTTTAGTTGGTAAAGGGATCACAATGCATTCTATGCCCCTCATCCCCCATTGTATTGGCAGTTTCTTTCTTATTATTGTCGTCATCATCATCATCAGTGTAATTATCGGTACCATGGTGATCGTTATCATTATCGTTATTGTTATCATTATTATTAGTGTTAGTGATTTACAAAGTAGAAATAACACCTCCCTTTTTTCTGTTTGTTCACAGATATCAAGACTCATTATGAAAGCAAGTATGTAGCTTTGGAAAATGATAAAAAGATATGGACTGTTAAGTTCAATCCTCATGCAACAAAGGTTCCCTTGGTGATGATGCATGGCTTTGGAGGGGGTATTGGTCTCTGGGCCATGAACATTGATGATCTTGCTAAAAACAGAACTGTCTATGCATTTGATGTGCTGGGATTTGGACGAAGCTCTCGTCCCAAGTTAAGCACAGATGCTCAAGAAGCTGAAGAGGAATTTGTGGACTCCATCGAGCAATGGAGGCACCAAATGGGCCTGGAACGTTTTGTTCTTCTAGGGCATAGCTTTGGTGGCTACCTGGCAAGTGCCTATGCCCTGAGACATCCCTCCAGAGTTAAACATCTTGTTCTGGTAGATTCATGGGGTTTTAAAGAGAAGCCAGAAGAGTTGGAATTCAATATTCCTCTGTGGGTCAGGGCTTTAGCTGCTGTTTTGAGCCCATTCAACCCATTGGCTGGATTAAGAGCTGCTGGTCCATGGGGTAGGTTTTAAGACAGCACGACTTTTACTTAAGACTGTTCATCTTGTTTTCCATTTTAAAAATATCATGAAAGCTAATTTTCAGGTAATGCCCAGAGGAAAAAAAAGAAAGAAAACCTTAATTAAACGAATGAGTGGCTTAGGTCAAAAATAAAGATCCTTTGGGATCACTTTGTCAATTATATTAAATTTCTAAATATTAGTAATTATAGTCTTTAGCTTGAATCCCTGGAATAATCTTAGCTTTTACTGTATGACAATGTACAGTCTCATCGGTAATATTTTTTTTCTCAACATACCGGTACTGTAATTTTTAACCCTTTAACTCCCAATAGTGCCACTTAGATTTTACTCTAACACCAATTTATTTTACGCATCTCTGGGGGACCCCTCTGGGATTGAAGGGTTAGCCACCCCTTCCTCTGGTCAAGAACCTGTCTCCATTAATGGGAGTTTCTTTTCTATAGGGATAACCTTTTCAAATTTCTGCTTATGAATTTCTGCTTATGCTTTTGTGTGAAGAAGAATAAGAAGAAGGAGACACTTCTTTTAAAGAGGGTAACATCATTACTGGTTGCCCAGTACTTTACATGGTGACCTTCTGTGTGTATTTTATGTCTAGGAAAAATCGTAAAAATACCACAAATCAGTAATATATTTCTTCTCTCCTTAATGTGAATGATTACTGAAATTGATTTTGCAATGGCAGGCCCTGCACTTGTCCAGAAATTTCGTCCTGACTTTCATGGGAGGTTTTCACGTCTTTTACCAGATGATACCATTTTCAATTACATTTACCACTGCAATGCACAGAAACCAAGGTATGTATCAGGTGTTATCAGGAACAGTGGATGGGAGTTGCTAGAGTGAAGAGCTTTGGAGATGTTTGAGTAAAAGCTTTGAGAATCACTGATTGTACAATAACTGTCCAAATTCCCACACGCTGATTGGCTCATAGCTATTGTCTATAAGAGTACAGACAATAAAAATGACGTCAGATGTAAAGCAATGTAAGGAAAAGTTTGCAATTTCTTACTGTACGAAGAAATTGTTTCCATTTTTCCCATGAAATGAAGTCCGAAATACTTCCAAATTTTAGTTTGGACGTTTTGCAAGATATTTCTGACGAGTTTTAGTTTACGCGACGGCTTTTGCTTTCGCTCTGTAACCTGTGCTCTACGAAAAATAAAGCCAATTCCGCTCGTATTTTCCATGTTATTGTACAAAACAAATCAACAGCAGTTTTCTATGGTCTATACTCTTATTAGACCATAAAATGACGCCATAAAATGTTCAAAACTTGGCTGTGAAACCACTCGCCCGCGGCTTGTGGTTTCGGTTTCACTTGAGTTTTGAATATTTTATGACGTCATTTTATGGTCTATAAGAGTATAGACCATAGCATTTATTGATTAAGTCATATTTGTATGAAGTTACAACAAGCTGCCATTTGAAATTTGGTCTGTTCATTTCAGTGGTGAAATTGCTTTCAAGAGTATGAGTGCTATGTTTGGCTGGGCCAAGTATCCTATGATTGATAGAATTGGAGATGTTGACAAAAGCATACCCATGACTATGATCCATGGTGGAGAATCGTGGATTGGTTGTGACTCCAGTTATCAAACTAAATACCTTCGAAGTGGCAGCTATGTTGACATTGAAATAATTCCAGATGCTGGACATCATGTCTATGCAGACCAACCTGATGACTTCAACTCTGTCGTGGGAAGGATTTGTCGAAACGAGGACAAGAAATTGATGCGCCTTCTTAGTGAGACAAGCGTGTAGTGAGGTGTTTTTTTTTTCATGTTTGAGTGGCTGTTGTACACACCGGGTAAAAACCTAAACCTCATTTACTATCAGTCAGAATAATTATCGATCATAGTCAAAACTTTGATAGTATAAAATTCACCATTTCCTCCACTATTGCTGTTCTGAGAGTGCCACCTTTTCAGCATACATTTCATTCATAGCAGTATGCAAGACGTTCAAAATCACCTGACTCTAGTTTAATGGCCTACTTAGCTGCCACGAGTCTCCTTTAGCTAACTCAGTGGTAGATCACAACTAATGTGAATTAGTAATGTAATGACATAGGGTCGACTCCTGTTAGGAGCACTTGGATTTATTTAGATGAGTATGCCCAGGTCATACGTCGTGTCAATATTATTGTAATAGTGTGAAAAAACAATTCACATGGAATTTATTATCATCCAATCTTATCAAACATGAAAACTGTCTTTAAACTCTCTGAGTTTGCCTTTGTAGGAAAACTGACATGATTGTTAAGTTAACTGCTAGAGACAAGCATGTCTATTTTTCATTAGGAGTCATAGGATAGGCACTCTTGAAATAACAAAAAAATTTCAAGCAAAAACATGATGTGTATAAACATCAGTTACACACCTTTTTCTTTGGTGGATTAGTGATATCACCTAGTAATTAATGTTAGCTAGTTTTTAACTTGTAAATAGGGTTATTTTGAATTGTCCCTTTTATGGAAAATTCATATAATTTGATTGTACTTAATGTGGAAAAAAAACGATCAAAGACAGATGAGTTAAGCCATTTAGGGATCACGTACATGTAAAAATAAAAGAGAAAAGAAGTTGAAAAAAATAAGTGTTCCTTGTATATCAGTGCCTCAAAATTTATTCTGCAATAGGGAAACATCTTCCGATACCCAAGGTTTATACAGTGCTATTATAAAAATTTGAAACATCTGGGAGTTGTAGTCATTTGTGTCCTCCCTCGATATGGTGCAGCACATATTTCGTAGTTTGTGCATCCACATTTGCAAAAAATGATAAAATGACAAAAGGAACAACACAAATGTAAGGTGGCTCTGAATCCGCTCCCTGGTATTTTTTTTAACTTTGTGAAAAGTTGAGTGTTGACATGTTGTTTACAATTTGATAATTGAAAAATGGGGTTTTCGAGTTACAAGCCCTTAAAGCTAAAATTATGGGTGTTTTTAACAGGTTATACCATTGCTATGGTAAATTATCTTAACTTGCAATAAGTGGACATTTGTTTGATACCATAATTGCAGCGTCATCTTAAAAAGAGTGATAGTATCGCTTTTTTTAAAGTAGAGGTGCTGAAAAATACAGGAAACTGGTGCCAGCCACCCATGGGCTCCAGGTTTGAAGTGAACTCGAAGGCTGATTCAAACGTCGCGCTTATGCCATCCGCTGTCATGTCCGCTGTCATGATGTATGAAATCGACATTGTAATTTACGAAAACACTTAATATCTGAAATACTTCGACACAAGCTTAGCGCGGTTGTTATCCCGGTTCAAACGTGCTATCGTCGTCGAACTCAACTCATGGAATTGACTTCGACATAAGCACGACATAAGCACGACGTTTGAAACACCTGTCGCGCTAAGCAATAGCCAAAGTTGCGACACGAAGCGAAACTTGGACGTCCTACATCTCGACTGTACGTACGACTGTGATTTTACATAATAGCGTTATCTCCTACGATGAAACTTGAACGACCGGTAACCTTTTTGAACAGATGCTTATGCGAATATAACACCAAGTAAAACTAATTTGCCCAGTCAATCAAAAACCAAGAGACTCCCTGAAGGCACCAAACATTTCAAACTTTTCTGTGCGTACCGCTTGGGCACATTGCTATGGTTACTTGTAATTCCCACTGACCGCAAAGCGCATCAGTACTTCAGATCAGTGCCTAGTAGCCACACCTCCAACCCAACCCTAACTCACCACGCCAGCCCAGCTCAAGGGAAGCTTTGTACCGCAGCAAAAAGGCATGTTTGATTGGTATATCCTCACGACTCGAAGCTATGATGTTTTTTATTTTCAGGGGATGCCTGCTTAACACACTTGTTTTTCTTTCGATTTTTACCCTTTGGTGACTTGCATGCAAATTAACGTTTGTGCGTGCCATGATACATGTTTCAAGCGATCGCTGTACAATGTACATACCATGTGAAAGAAATAGAGGATATTCACGACACGATTGGCATTAGAGAGTAAAATTAATACCTTGATTGAAACATAAGAGTCCGAGTAAGGCCGACCAACTCGCATATTATGATGTTTACAATTCAATTGAAACCGGCAGTAAAACTTCCCGTCAAGCCGCGTTCTGTATTCAAAGGCTTGTTTGTCTTTGTCGGTCGCGTGACGTAATAACAACGCTCTCTGGCTCTGGTGAACGATTAGTAGTTGATGTGAAAGTCAGCCGAAAAGATGCAAGGAGCGGAAGACCCAGGGTATGTTTACAATCTAGAGTGAGATTTTTAAGTCTTCGTTGACTGCACTGATGAATTTCTTCGATGTTTTGCCATTATGAAGTGAAATTTTCCCGTTGCTCTCTCTATCTCGTTCACATCAGCAGCGCTGCGAATGCTGATCAAGAGCAAGGGACTTGGTTTTCAAGCTGGTTTAATTGGTGTCCAACTTCGGAAAGATTACTGGAATTAGCAGAGACACAAATCTTGAGAAGTAAGATTCAATTTCTTGTCCACGCTTTTAAAGTGCTCTCGTTGTTGTTTTCTGGTATTTGAGTGAACGATGAAAAACTTAATCCTCAACGGTGCTTCGGCTTGGTTGTGAAGAGTTCACGACTGAACGCATTTTTTTGTTTTCATTATTTTTTGTCTTTACATCGTTTCATCTTTGTTCAGACATTCATTCTGTGCGGAAAATCTTTACCTAGAAGCAGAAGTTGTCTGGCCCTTAGAGACCTAAAAACCGTCCATTTCATAAGTTTATGTTCGCGTGTGAATGACGGCCATAATCACTGATGAAGCGAACAACGCATCACATCGGTGTCAAAATATACAAATCAGATAAAAGATACAATTAAAACACAGATATTCTAGTTGGTTAAAGTACGAATTATAAAATGGTGAAATGATGTAAAGACCACTCTCCTGTTTCAATAGTATAAGCTTAGTTACGTAATGCGTCCTAAATTTAAAATTGTCCTCTGTATATGTACCGGTACTCCCGGCAAGCTCTTTACATCCTGACTGCCATTTGGATGCGGTCTTGCATAATAATTTGCAGTCGCCACACCTTGAGGTACAAGGCAAAGGAGAAAGATACAAAGTCATCTGTTTCTCTCAAGTCCACATTCTTGTATACAACCTGAGGGAAGATCCCTAACCAAGAAAGAATTCTCCTACCTTCAAGGGATGGCTACTCCTTTTGTTAAGCTTATCAGCCACCACCCCTTATTCTCTAGCCGCATTGCACTGTATCTTATCCAGGTGATACCTATCTTTTAGAAGATAAGGATACCAAGCAGAATTTTGGTCTTGCTAATTAAACAATTAAAAGGGTTATTTGTTGTGATGTTCTCATTTACTTTACATTTCATCTATCTTGGTCATGCATTTTTTTCTTTTCACATTTTCAAGATCACTGAAAATTACCGGAAATATGGTTTTAATCCGAAATACGATTTTCAAGTCAACAAAGCAAAATAATGTAAAAATGTCTTTCCCGTGGTGCCTTGTTGAATTAAACACCTCATTATTTTGTCTTAACAACTAAAGCATCAGTCAGTTTCCACAGTACTTGTTAATATTTGCAAGGGTGCTTTGTAGGGTAAGGAGAGAGGGATGCAAGCTGAGTAACACTGGCATTAAGTGACAGATGTTACGTGATGTACTGTGGAACTGAACATACTTATTGACTGAGTGGTTAAGTCCAGGACAAGAAAATATTTTGTTGGAGGTTGTGCTTTGTATATGCATGGTGACCAAATTAATGCAGCAAAATATTTTCGAGTGCAGCCTAACTTGACTCAGTCAATAAAGGAAGCTTGTATCAGGCTGTGCCAGTGGTATGATAAATGATTGTGAGAATCATGTCCTTTAGTGATTTCTTTTTGTATGTTCTATCAGAAATCCAAGCTTCCTATGAAAGTGAATTTGTGAATTTGGCAAGTGGGCACAGGATATGGACCCTAAAATTCAACCCCAGAGCCAGGAAGACGCCTCTGGTATTGGTTCATGGATTTGGCGGTGGCGTGGGCTTATGGGCACTGAATATGGATGGCTTATCCGAGAACAGGACTGTGTATGCATTTGATGTACTGGGATTTGGACGGAGCTCGCGGCCCCAGTTAAGTAGTGATCCAGAAGAAGCTGAGGAACAGTTTGTGGACTCCATTGAACATTGGAGAGAAAGGATTGGCGTGGAAAAGTTTGTTCTTTTAGGTCATAGCTTGGGAGGTTACTTGGCAAGTTCCTATGCTATAAAATACCCATCTAGGGTGAAGCATCTAATTCTTGCAGATCCGTGGGGATTTCCTGTGAAACCTTCTGAAGATGACACCCACAGACACATCCCAGTGTGGGTAAAATTTTTGGGAGCTGTTCTAAGTCCTTTTAATCCATTAGCAGGATTGCGGGCAGCTGGACCATGGGGTATGTTTTGAATTTTGAGCTACATGTGTAAACTGGAAGCACAGAGGTTATGGCAGCATGCTTAGATGTAGTGTGCACATTTTTTCAAGTAGAGTTCCAGTAATGAAGTCCAAAACTTCATCTCTTCCTTGTAACTAGCCTCCGACTGGTCTGTCTTCTGCAGATAGGATTCTCAACTCTGTTGTGTTCATTTGTTGTTTCATTCAAGAATGTTGCTGAAAAGCCCCTCAGTGAGGAAGTATTAGATGATGTGAGCAAAATGAAGAAGCATGTAATTTATCCCCTCAGCCTGTCAATTAACAGACCTCTAATCCCTTGTTTCAACAGGTCCATCACTGGTGCGGCAATTCAGACCGGACTTTCAAAGGAAGTTCTCCAGCATCCTGTCAGATGATGCTATTTTTAACTACATTTACCACTGTAATGCTCAAGAACCCAGGTATACATTTCTTGACCTTGCAGCACATAATTTGTTATCCTGCTTTTAGAAACACAGTTAATCTTTTGCTGTAATTTGTGGTACTGTATGTGGCCATTTTGTACTTGGTTAAGAAAAAAAACTAGTCCTTTTGGTGAGAAACTTTTATTTTCTAGCCCTGTCCAGATATACCAGATAGAAGCTGGCAATTTTTCTACCAATAATTAAATGTTTGCCATCTACAGAGTCTTTCAAAAGACTGTATCTTACTTGTTTTCACATTTTGGAAGCCATATTTTGTAGAGCAATTACTTGATTTTAATAGGACATTCAGGCTACTGTGCCGAAATTGCAAACATTGATCATTAACTTGCACAGCTTCACAGACCCACCAGTTTGTAGAGCAATATAATTTTTTTTCTCTGTTCAAAAAGGGGGACAAACTTTTGAAACACCCTTTATTCTTACACACTATGATGTAGAAGCTGTTTAGTTATCTTCAGCCCCTTGACCCGCCTACATGTATTGTTGATACTCCTTTTATCCTATGGCTTCCACCTACCACCGAACATTTTTCAAGACTGGGCTGATTTTTAGGGTTGACCCATCGGCACTAGAGCAAAGTACATGTACATAGACAGTGCACTTGCAAACCAGAACGTTCACTTTTTCCTTGCAGTGGGGAGACAGCTTTTAAGAATATGACCATACCATATGGCTGGGCCAGACATCCCATGATTTATAGGATTACCAGTGTTGACAGAAATATTCCCATGACTATGATATATGGATCACGATCATGGATCGACAGCAACTCAGGAAGAGAAACAAAAGAAAGGCGCAATGGATGTCATGTTGATGTTGTGGTGATAACTGGTGCAGGGCACCATCTGTATATAGACAAACCTCGACAATTTAATGAGATGGTTGAGAAAGTCTGTCAAGAACAAGATGAAAGCTGAAATGGGAGCACCTAGTTAAATCCAAGAAGGAACACATATGGTGGATGGTCTTAAACTTTGATAGGCCTTATTTAAATTTACCTTCATTATTGGGTCGGGTAGGACAAAAAAAATTCCTGTAATCTGAAAATAACTCTTCTGTGAAATATTTAAATGGTTGCTAAGCTGCTATGTAAGACAGGTTGTTAACCATTTACTAGTGGAAGCCGGTTTGGTTCTCAGTTTGTTCAGGAGGTAAGCAAAAAGTAGCATGGGAAATTAAGTCTGGATTGGCATGTACCATTGGCAAAATTCACTCAAATTTACTGAGAGCGTGGAATGGAAATTTTGGACTCCTTTATCAAACGTTCAGAAAATTTTTCCACTGGTACCGGGTACTTCAAAATAGCTTCAAATACCACTTACATTCCAATCACAATTTGTGGGTTTTTTTATGGAATGGTAAACAACCACAGGCAAATGTAATAACTTATGGATTTTCTTCTGCCTTTACAAAAAGTGGGGATGAAATAGGTGTATAAATAGAATAGCTTTGTGTGATATTAACTCTGTTGTTTCCGGGGGGTGGGGTGGGG
>BLFK01000862.1:5516034-5538534 GCA_014634185.1 Astreopora myriophthalma
TGATGTAAGCATGAACAAAAAAATTAAGGTCTGAAAGAATGAGAACATGCTAGTTTGGTTGCGTCCAGACAAAAAAAAACTATGTGCAGTAGCATGCCTAAAGGCAGATTATTAACAATAATTAAGCAACAGAGAACGTTTCCTGTGTTTACACAGCCTCATCTTAACACAAGGGAGGTTGGGAGTGGGAGAATTCTCCCAACCTCCCGAGTGTTTTGATGAGGCTCTGTAAACACAGAAAAAAAGTCCTCTATTGCTTTTATAAAAATTATTAATATTTCTCAAAAATAATTTGACAAATGAAGGAAAGTGCTGCTTATTTTAATAGTTCTTAATTGAAATAGATTTTTATGATCAAAATGCGCATCTCACAACACATAACCAATCAATATTTGTGTGATGTCAAGACCGTGTTTGGGTACTTTCATCTAAACACGACTATTGACCAATGAGAGCGCACATACTTTCCTAATTTATTTTATAACGCAAATTAATGTATTTTACTTCAAAAAAGGCATTTTATGATAAAGATGTAAAGCAAGCTGATTTGTTGGCATTGCTTCAATAGTCTGTCATTCGGCTTATGTAGCACAGGTATGTATGTAGCCACATGAAATGTTTTATGCTGGAAAAAAGTAATAACAGAAACAGTAGCTTTATGGCAGCTTTTTCTTTTTAAAATGATAGTTTTGATTAAAAGTAACTACTCTCTAGCTTGCAGACCGTAGAAATAGATGAGGCCTTCCAAGGGGTTTTGCTGACAGGCGACATGACCACAAAATGTGGCGACAATCATTCCAAAACACCGACAGCCGACAGGAACTTACAGAAAAAAGGCAACATTTTGTTACGGCGACAGTGATGAGATACATACGACAGTGACACCGTCCGCAACAAATCTGGTGACGGGCTCGCTCTAAAACAACAAAGTGACACCAGGACCCCCCCTTGGAAGGTGTCGACCAGTCATTTTGAAAAAGGGGAACCCTTGATCAAATGTTTTGCCTGTCAAATTTCAGTTTGCAACAATATCATTGGTCCCAAATTTTGGTTCCAAAGTTGCATTCCTGTGATTCAAAATAATTTGGCCAATAACATGCCCCTTTCATTCACTACACCAATAATAACAACAGCAAGAATAATAATAGCAGTAATAATGAACAATATTGTTTACTGAAGTTGTGGTGTACAATTCTTAAAAACACACATGCTGAATGACTAGTGAACAACTCTCACCGACACTTAGGTGAATAATTGAACGGCCCAGAGCAAAAACGTGAAAGGTGACTTTTTTAGTGTTTGGTCATTTTGCGAAAATTGTGGCCAAATTCTAGGCAATGGTGATTACATTATGGAATGAACTTCTGAAAAAAAAAATTCTTTGCACTGGTGGAGAGGTATGGGCACAAGAGAAAGAAATGTGAAGATACAGGGAAAGACTGGGTTTCTTTTGGCTTCTTTTCAAGCATTGCCCTTATTTTTGGCATATAGCGTGGGGAAGTTCACCCCATAATAGTGGTGCAGTTGAAATGATCTAAAACCACCTGAAGCTTTTGCTGAAAGCCCTTAAATTGTTTTGGTATGTACCACACAAGCTGAATAACTAGTGTGAACCGATAATATTACTTTATTTTTGACAAATGACACCTCTGAGCTAGGCAATCACCGCAAGAGAAAAGCACTATTCACCTGTGTGGTATAGACTAATACAACATTTTAATGCTTTTAAAATTGTCTTACAAGTTTCTTTTTTTATTTTAAAAGCAACTGTAATTTTAGTGAAATTTATTTTGTTTCTTTTAAAGAGCTATAATACTTTTGTTAAGCTTGCATTTTTTTCCTGTTTTACCTATAAGTTATTTTTACTAAGTAAAATTACTAGTTCTGGATTTGCTTCAACTTGTTTGCACTTTTTGTCATTGCATTTACTATTTCAGAATTTTATTGCTCACTCTAATTAAAATAAAGTATAATTCAATGCTAATGTATTGCCATTACTGTCAATGGTATGAACCCAGGCCTGCCTTTCTTGAACCCTTTCAGGTGCCATATTTCCCTCTACGGGGTTCGTACTCTTAAGAGCTTTTCAAACTCCATGACTTTCCATGACCTTTTCCATGACCTAAAGTTTAGCTGCCACTTTCAAAAATTGTCAAAATCGTCCTTGTTTGGGGGTATTTCTGACATAGCTCACCTGCAGTTAATTTTTTCCTGGCTTCAACATCTGCAATAATTTATGTACCACAAATAACTATAATTTTTCATGACTTTCCATGACTGACAATTAAATTCCATGAGTTTCCAGGCCTGGAAACTGAAATACTTCAATTCCATGACTTTCCAGGTTTTCCAAGACCCGTACAAACCCTGCTCTATGTCTTGAAAATTAAGACATGTTGGGCCAGTTATTTAGACAGAGTTTATCCGGTGCTTAACAAAACTGCATTCCAAGTCATTTTCATTTTGGCCAATACTAGTATATTTTGGCTATTCATTGTCAAAAACAGTGTCTAGAATGCAAGAGCAGAGGAGAACAGCATTTATCTACTTGAAACGACTCACTTATATGAAGTATAAATATTAGTGAAATAATTAGTATAAGCACTTCATAAGTGAAGTATTAGTATAAGCATCTTATACTAATACAATGATCTCATAACTCAAGTACAATATCTAGTACCTTTGATTCATGTACAAGATATGGAAACTGTAATGACTTTAATCTGACATGCACACCAGCAGGTGTACATCACTCTATGGTCCAGTTTGCAACATACAAGTCAGTTTTATTCTTTGTAAACAATAATGGTGCACTTTGTCCTCTTGAGACCATTTTAAACAACAAGCATATCCAGTGACACAATCTGCTAACGGCTGATGTGCCACTTCTTTGTTTGTACCACAGTTTGAAGTCATCTGGGATGCATAATCTGTACAACAGGTCAATTGCCTCTTTTAAAATTCAATTCTTTTTACCAGTTATTGGAATTTCAAAACATGTTTCCTCGAATGGAAGCACTCTGAAAAGATCAAATCAAGGTGGTAGTGACGAAGACAAGGGCAAATCAAATAAGGCAAATGACTGTTCAGACAGGTTATGAAGGGCTTTGAATGGAGGCTTGTTTTGAGTTTTGAATTATTTATCTGAGGATGAGATTATTGAAATGACTAATGAAATCAAATTTGCAATAATGAATGTATTAATAAATATTCCACTCCTGTCGGGAACGCTTGACCTGTTTTGGACTGTAATCTATACTTGCTTTTAATGAAAATACTGCAGCTATATCTTTAACACCAGATACAGTCCATCCCAGGTAGAAATCTTATTAGATCGTGTAAGAATCTTTTAAGACTGTTATTAACATTAAGATCTTTCTAAGATCTTGGCATGATTGTTCATCAAATCTTCATAGAAAAATTCAAATTTCAGCATTTATAGATCTTGCAACATCTCAAAAGATTCTTATAAGAAGCTTACAAGAATCTTACAAGATCTTACTCCAGAATTAACTAAAGATAAGATCTTGATAAGAAAGTTAACAAGAATCTTACTAAGACCTTAATAAGATTTCCACCTGGGATTCTACTTGCATTATATTATGGAAGCTACGCATTGTACATTGGTCGTTGTTGTGGTAAAATGTTCCTTGCTTTGAAATAGTCTGTTAACTGCTTGGGTACTTCAGCCAATACCTCTTTAGCCAATGCTGCAGGAGAAACCTAAATAAAGTAATATTATACAGTGTTAAATCCCTAAAATACTCAAGGAAAGAGGATATGTCATTGAAATGGCTGTGGAAAAGGGGCTTAAGTGATGATTTTGCTTGAAACAAAAGTGTTCAAAATTGCTGATTTTTCCCATACAAGTTGGCTCACTGCTCTAGTATGATAAACCTTGATCTGTTTTTATTTTTTAGCTCAAGGCTTTAATTTTAGAGATATAATCACTTAAGCCTTCTAGGAGAAAATAAAAATGCATTCAGGTTTATCATACGAAAATTCACCAATTTTAAATTACACCCTTTTTCCACCGCGATTCAAATGTGCATAGTTCTATGTATGAGATAAATTTCCTACGACATAAACCTCACATTTTTGAACTTCCTGTAGGGGACAAATTGAACAATGTCCCGTTGAGCAGCTTTGCCACCTGACATCAACCTGTAAATTACAAAATGGTTACATCAGTATGATAATTTGACATCATTAAATGGTAAAAGAAACAAAGGAAATAACACTTTGACCAACTTGGTCTGAAGCCTCTTGTACCAACTGAAGGTACGATCTTGAGTACACCATAATGGTCAAAAACAAAAACCCAAAAGTTATTTATTGGTAATAGTTTTGTACAAAGCCCTTCACTTATCCCAATTTGAAGAATTAACTTTCAGCACGTGCCCTAGGAAGGTTTGTACTTCATTCAAGGAAATTCACTTTCATATTCATTGTCTTTAATTCTTGCTAGTTGAAAAAGTGCTAAAGGCATTTTCCAGTAGCTCAGAAATGAGTCACTGCCTCCTGCTTTTTACATACACGCCATCATCACTGTCCAGTTCCTCCATCATTCTGAAATCTGCACTTCCAACTCCGACAATAATGATTGACATGGGTAGTGCTGACGCTGTTACAACTGCATGCTTGGTTTGATCCATATCTGTGATCACACCATCAGTTAATATGAGCAGTATGAAGTAGTTCTGAAAAGGAAGTTTAGACATAATCACTGTTAGCTTTCTTGGGCATCGTAATTAAAATTCTAATAACTGAGGTTTTGGACAAACAATTGAGAGTAAAAATTAGTGATAATAATTTTGAATGACGTTTCGATGATTCGTTCATCATTTCCAAATTCGTAAAAACTAAAAAGTCCGATTCTTGTGAGTTCTTTAATACTAAGAATGTGTGTGAGAATCTCGGTGCATGTAATTAAAAACACTACAATGTGGAACGTAGAGGGTAATAATTAGGTACTAAATAGTTATTGTGTTTATTCCACAATAACTAGATTCATTGAGTTGCGAAATCAACTGCAAGTTGGCGATGTTCAAGCAAATGCGCCCGTTCGAATTATTCTGCCGTTCAAGGATCAAAGATCAGCCGATGTTGTACGAAGACGGCTGTCCGATCTTGGAAAGAAAATAATCAGCAATCTGCGCCCAGTGTTTATGAGCAAGAAAATTGTCGATGACATCAAAGTAGCAGAGGCCAAACCACTGTTAATAAATCAACAATGCATTGTCTATAAATTCTAATGTGATCTGTGTGATGCGGATTATGTTGGCTATACTTGCCGACACCTTTTCCAACATATTGAAGAACACAAGCACTCTGCTATTGGAAAACACCTGTGTGATGCCCACAATCAGAGGAACAAAGATCTTCGGGAACAATTTACCATTCTTAAAGGAGCTATGTCATGGTTAAATGGGTTTGAAAAGTTTAGCTAAACTTTTCAATTTTGTTGTTTGTAATCCGTGTCAATCTTCTCCATCCTTAACCATCCTTGTTCCTTTCTGGTTTGTTATTATCTCTTTGGTGTTTTTCCACCTTTGTAAAGCATTATTTTAAGGTTTCCTTCAATTTAAAGGTAAATTTGTTGATGATCAAAATACTTCAAAATATTGTGACAGAGCCCCTTTAAGAAATGTAGTGGGAAATTTGAATGCTTAATTTACGAAATGCTCTTTATCCAAGAAAAGAAACCTGAGCTGAATACTGATCAATCTGACTCAGTCAAAGCAAAAGTATTTAGTACCTAATTATTACCCTCTGCGTTCCACATTGTAGTGTTTTTAATTACATGCAACAAGATTCTCACACACATTCTTAGTATTTAAAGAACTCACAAGAATCTGACTTTTTAGTTTTTTTACGAACTTGAAAATGATGAACGAATCATCGAAACGTCATTTAAAATTATCATCACTAATTTTTACTCTCAATCTTCTTAATTAACTCACAATAATTATTACTGTTTTAAATAAATGTTAAATATTAATACAAATACACATACAGATACAGATAGAAACAGAAATAGAAATAGAAATGAAAGAAAGAACCAAACTGATTAATTCTGCCAGATTGACAGCAATACAAATTACAGAGTACTGATGTTTCTTGTTTTCCTTGACTTACAGTAGCAGTTGGTGTTTGTGCTGCTTCTTGTGCAAAGTGAGCAACATGGTTGATGATAGGAGAGATATTGGTTGGACCATAAAGCTGTACACTTTGAATGCAGGTTTGGTATGCTTGGATTAAGCCAGGGAGACCTAAGGAAAAATTCAGCAGAATATCAGTCAGCATTCTCGACGTGTTTGTTAAACCATGCACTGGCCAGCTCTGTCAATATTAGAGCATAATAATTAAAGGCAAAACGTCAAGTCAGCCAGAAGTAAGCTGTCAAGAGCTTTAGGGCAACTACTGTAGTGATACATGTAACTGTAAATGGTTTGATTCCAGAATTCCATAATATCCATAATTCCATAATATCATCTGGGTGAGTTTAGACCTCAAAAGGACTGTTGTTTTACTAACATTTCTTATCAACAACCTGTTTGGATGGTCAACACAAGAACACCAGCTAAGCGTTGATCAGATCTATTGATTTGAAAGTTAGTCACAAAGGTATGGGCAAAACTTGCAATGGATCTTTCGTTATCAATACCTGCACAGTAAGGATTACTGGGATTAAAATTCAGAGGAAATTGATGTGAAACCTGAAAAGGTAAAACAATATAATAAAAAACAAAAATATAATAGGATCTACTCATAGGAGACCCAATAAACACACAACATAAAAATTAAAGCTCTTCTAGTCTTAATACATTATGACAAAGGAACAGGCTTTCAAGAGTATAATCTCATTTACCTAGACAGATAACTAGCTAAAGATACTTTGCTTGATTTACCTGGTATGAGGGAGGAATTCTTGCCCCAAAGCCAAAGGAGGGGAACAATTTGTCACTGTAAAGAGTACGCCAAGAAAGTTAGGTTTTGTAACATTACTAAGCAAATCCAGATGTTCAAATCAGACTTGACAGCAGCATGCTGTTTCTTACTTTTTTTCTCATGGTAAGTAACTTTTCTTTCAACATCACTGTAAAAGTAGTTAAGAATAAAAGGACAGGGACACTGGAATGAATTTGGCTACACGCTGTCATTTAAATTAAATCCTTAGGAAGACAGCCCTGTAAGGGACCCAACAGTTATTTAGTTATACCATAGCAAAAAATCCATGCAATCATCGTCAGTATGTGCCACTGTGCATGGCAATCTTGTTGATAGTGTTCACTGATGATGTTGACAAGCAAACTCAACTTTTCTCTTGCACTGCAGCTGTGTACTTATTTAATGAGTTACAATGCACTTGGAAAGTTTAGAGCCAGGTCAGAGCACTCAAAACACTCCTGTTTTATACTCCAAACGTTTCTGCAGGCAGTGTACACTGTAACTCGATATACACACTATGGAATCAACCAATAATTATTGATCAAAATAATCAGCTTGAAAAAAAAAAACATGCAAGTTACCAGTTTTCCAGATAAGAGATGGGTCTCGGGTCAAAAAGCCGACAAAGCTGAACACCTGACACAACAAATCAAGTGATACACTTCAGGAAATGTACAGAGACCCACTGGTATTGATCCCAGCTTGACCGCTTGAGATTCCCTGTTGGCACCCTGCCTCAAAAAGTGAACTAGAACGATGAGTTACATGGTAACTCAGCATGTCTATGAATTGGGAACTGGCACTCTGAAAGGAATAACAGGGACATTAAAAGCAAAAATTGTTCTGACTATTTTTACCTGTCATAATCCTGAATAATCTCTCCGACAGCTGTTAGAGCTTGCATGTACTCATTTGGCGCATAAGGGTTCATGTAGTGAAGTGAAGTGGCTTTCTCTGGTGCACCATTGGAAGCTGTAAAGTCGATACCAACCTGAGGAGTCAGAGTAACAATACACTGACTATTCATACGACATTCAATATTTGTAAGCTCAAGATACTGATACAGAAATTATCATCGTGCCAAAAATGGTCCTTCCTGGCCAGTAATACTAAGAACTATTATAGAGATTCAACTTTTCAAGATGGCTGGCTGAATTAAAGTTCCAGGCTTTCCAGTGAGTTGTTAAACAATTTAAGAGTGTCATGGGTCTCTCTCTGGATGCATGCAAAAAAAGGATGTTCAACATTCCTTTATTAGCAGAGCAAAGGAGAAAGGAAAATCTTCAAGATTAAATTCGGTTCTACAAGTAAAAACTCACTGTAAAGTTTAACTGGCAGCCGCCCTGGATGAAGTCCAGAAATGATGATACTTTTGCCACCTGAAAATCAAAGAATTACACGACAACACAAATCACAAAGTACAACTGTCACCAATTATTGGTAACCCATAATTACTGGCAGGGTTGATTTTATTAGTCTTCTTTGAAGAGCAGCCATATGGATCTGATAGAACACTCTTTCAAGATGACATTCCAGTTAAAATAACATTATTTCAACCTAAGTTAGATTCTCAGTTTGCTTTGTTTTCTGGGAAAAAGGAAAATTAAGAATCAATTAAACTGGGTTGAAATCAAGGTAGACTGAAGTTCATTTTGAATTATAACATAATAATAATAATATATTGTGCAAACAAAGAACAAATTCACACGGTTTTCCCAGGTTTTATTACATTCACAAGCAAACTGCACTTTACCTTTCCTGAAACATGTTACAAGTTAAAAAAGAAATAAACTGACCAAATAATAATTAGTTTCAAGTAGAGAAAATGTTGTCTACCTTCTTAAGTTTAATGTACACTGTAACTAGTTAATCAATTCAGTATTGGGCTTATTTTGTCAATTTTTTTCCCATAACTGATCACCTCCTTAAGGAACCACTTGGTCGTGCACCCAGCAAGGTACTGGTCGTTATTTATGAGAGAGTTGACTGCACTATATTGTTTTAAAAATACCAGCCATGGACAATAGGAAGTCTATAATGATAAAAACCCACGCTTTACAAATCCAGTCCATTCTTTTACAAACATAATCTGCATTTTCTTAATCTAATCCATATTGTACAATAAAAGGAAATTTTATACCTCGCATCTTGTAAGGCAAACTAAGCCTGAGTTCTTGTAGCCTTTCTTTTTCTTCTGTTTCTTTTCATTTATACATGGCCACTGATGCTGAAAGACAAAAGAAAACTGAAAAATAATACTGTCCAATTTTTCATAGGTGGCCATTTTGAGTCCCCAAGGACTGAAAAAGCTTGTTTTTCTCCCCCTGAAATCTGTTCCCAAGCTAATCAATTTCTGGCTTGGGGTAGAAGATTTACTGCCCCTAGCCAACATGGCTGCCATGTGACAATTAAAATACATTACCATAAAGGAGTCAGGACTAGGGTAAATTGATTGAGGGAATATGAGGGAATGGGCAAAAAACATGTCCACAAGATTAAGGTTGTTATTGCCCTATCGGTCAAAAGGCATTACAATGCTAAGTGCACGACATCCTTTGTATACCTACGTTGCAGGTAACAATTAATTATTTCAACAGGAGTTAAGCTTGATTTCTTACTTCTTTGTCTCATTTATGACAATCAATACCAGACTGAGACAGGAAATTTCAAATCAAGCTAGGTTGAAATAAATTTTTACCTATCTGCAACATATATACCAGTATTTAACATTTTACGATGAGTACACTATTGAAATTTGCAGTACCTCCCTTGGCTGTTGAAGAGAAGTCATCTCTCTGAGGTTTGTAGTAAATGAACCAATTAAGTCATGTGACCCATCAGAATCCCAATCAAAACATGAAACCTGGAACACATTCAGTATTAAAAGTATGTAATTATCAGAGTATAAGAATTATACCTAATTTGCACAGAGCCCAGTTGTTATTAAAATATTTATTTGTCTCATGGTACACTGTGATACATACTGCTAGTCAAGTTACCAATGCAAATAACTACAAGTATGCGTACCAATTTAGCTTTCTCGTGATCATTGTAATTTTCATTGCTGACACTAATAAACTTGCTTTGAAAAACAAAGAGGCCGAGGTGAACTGGAAATGGCCATTTAAGACATAATTATGGGCACTTAACACAAGTGAAATATTTCTTACTTGAATAATTCTGTCGTAATCACCATTGCAAATCTGCTGGACAGGAATTTTAAATGGTTTCCATCTGGGATTTAAATTATTTTGAATAACCTGCAAAATAATGTGAATAAGATAAGCAAATGACTCAACGTTAAAGATGCATTGCCCAGGTAGATGTTTCAATAATGTAACTGTGATTACTACCAAAACCATTAAAATATATAAATCAATACACAATAAGGACTCACCTCTGTTCTGTGCACAACAACAAAAGTTCCATCTTCTTTTGACCTTGAGAGCTCCAGGTATGGGTCACTCTTACCAAGAAAATCCTGTGTTAATAAAAATGAGAATTCAATAATGACTTTGTTGCAAACTTGCTCCTGGCCTTCCCTAGATCGAACAGCACTTGAAGCAGTCATTTGCTTATTACTTAATCAACACTGCCTTACAAATTTAAGGTGCTGTCATACTTTGCAATGTTTTGTGCACTTGTCTTGCAACAGCATTGCAACACAAGTTGCACAGAACACTCCACAAGATGAGTGTAGCAGTGCCTTTAAGGAAGAAAATTTTGGCAGCTCAAAATGGACATTTTCAACTGCACAAAAAGGGACTAACCTTTTTATCCAATTTTTCTGCCCTGAACTCCAAAAATACTTCATCATTTCCACCTGCAACTTCTTCTGCCACCACCTGACAAAAACAAAGTAAGGGCCAGGTCGCATTACAGACCAATTTTTAATTTGGCTGGATTTAAAACAGCTGGAAAAACCAAATTGCAAGACCAGAAATAAAATTGATAAATAAAATTTTTACTAGCATTTCAATTAAGTTAAAATGCAAAAGTCGATTACACAGGTGAAATTTTAGCGGCAAAGATTGTGTTCAGTCACTAAACTTCCTGCTCTTTTCTGTTTCGTGACTTCGCCGTCTACATTGGGAGTAAATATTGGCAACCATCTACAGCTTTGGTGGCAGACTCCTTTGTTTTTTCAAAATTTGGAAAAATTGGTCAGCCCCACCCAAGCACACCGGCGACTTTGACATTTTTTTTTCCAATTTTGAAATTTTTGAAAAAGCACAAATGAGAGGTGGCATTAGAAAAAAAGGCCTGTTGACAGATTTTAGTCCCTAGAGTAAACAAATTTCTGCAAAATTGTCTCTAATGCGACCCAGGCCTAGTGTGTGTGTGTGTGTGTGTGTGTTTTTTTTTCTTTTTTTGGAGAAATTAAGATGGGCAAATTCTTTTCACATTGGAAATTGACACATTAAATGTACAGTCAATTTTCTGAACAATGGCATTGTGTGGAAGAGTTTGTACTCATTTCAAAATGAATGCATGCATTTTTTAAACGCTACTGTCTTTAACTTTCAATCATTAATATTCGTAAATGGGACCTATGTTATACTGGGGATGCTTGACTTGGCTTAAGTTTTGTTCTGTAGTATGGCCTCTCCATGTAATATGATTATTTTAATATAGATCTGTCACAAATTCATAATAAAAAATTGGGGATATTGAGAGTACAGGGTTGATTGAAAAAAGCAAATACCGGTAATAATTATGAATTTGACATTGTATACACATTAGCCCTGCACACACTGCATGATTACATAAAAATACTGTAATTATGTTCCAGTTTATTGATGATAGTCACTACAAAGGCTTTATTTCCAACTCACTGTCATAGTACCACATTGCCCTCCAGTGGTACCTTTCAACACCAGTGGTTTAGTGTATGTTCCAGATGACACAAGCTATGAAAATTGAAAAATTTTGAATGGAAGTGAAGAACAGATCTGGTAGGACAGTCTATGTCACTGCTTTCTCTTTACAGTTGTGATGTGACTGAGTGACCTGGCCTATGAATGGAAGTGAGGCTGCTGGTGACCTTGTTTTGATACAAACCTCTTTAATTGTTTTCCTTATGTAAATGTAAACAAGTCAGCATTACAACAACACAACTTGTACAAGATAAAATAAATAAAATCTGTATCAATGCAATGTCACTGAGTGCCTCACTGCAATTCATAGACCAGATCACTGAGGAAACAACTGTAAAATGGCCTATTGGGATTTGCCTACTAAGGCCAACTAATTAAGACCCAATTACATCAGCACGCACATTCTGCCGACAGTTCTCTGCACATTTCTTTGGCAGTGGAAATCGTACTGAGATCTTGCAAGATTTAACAAGATCTTATAAGAATCTTGTAAGACTGGTATTAAGATTGAAAGATCTCAGTAAGATCTTGTTTAAGATCTTACATGTTAACGAGATCTTAGTATGACTGTCTATGGAATCTTAAAAGAAAAAAATCATTTTCGGCATCTGAAGATCTTACAAGATCTTACAAGATTCTGGTGACAAGACTTTGTAAGATTCTTTCAGAATCTCTGCACAAGAATCTTACAAGACCTTGTAAGGTTTGCTGTAAGTACCTTACTCAAGAAATAAGATAAGACTGAAAAAGAATCTTACTAACATCTTAATAAGAAACTGGGTTGCCACCAGTAGTATTTCAAGCAAACAATTTAAAAGATGCCTTTGGATGTAGCACCCATTTGTTATATACTTGAGACAACAAAATGAGAAATATTTCCATTTTTTGCAGCCAGACAATAAATTACTCTGATCAAGAAACTCTCACATTACAACCACCACATTTTCAGTGATCAAATGAAGGAGAAACTCTACTTCCACAATTGCAATTACAAGGTGTTGAGGTTCTTGAGATCATTGTAAGTTTACTTTAATTGTAATTTTTGCTTTTTAGCCTTTTTATTCCATTTAATCTTGTCATGCGCATTTGAACATTTCGTGAAATTTGCGCATTAGAAATGTTATCATTATTATTGTTATTCTAATATAGATGTCCTATAGCATTTGTTTAATACCTGGCCCAAGGTGCATTCCATTTCTCCCAAGAAATCTGCAGACTTTATGCTACCAGTAGGACTATCAATGTCATAGATGAAAAACTTTAACTTCTGCAACTCTTCAAAAAAGTAGTCCACAATAACAGCCTTCGAAAACTGTGGATTTAGGGTGTTATCTAGCCTTTCTGTTCGGCCAACCTGTAAATGAGAGGAGTAATGCAATAAGCATTATATAATAACTTTTTGTTTGCTTACTGAGATATTCAAGTTACCAGTAACTTCAATACCTCACACCCAGACATTGGTGTGCCTGTGGAGCCTTGTTCTGCTCAATTAAATATTTATTATAAAAATATACGACAAAATTTCAATTTCGAAACGTTGGGCTTTTTCTATGGGGGGGAAAAACCTCTGGGAACAAGGACGAGAACCAACAACAGACTATTAAATTAACATGCATGAACTGCAGTTTCAAAATAGTGATGAAAATGTGACAAATATACAGTGGTCTGATCATAAGTATGGAGTTTGCATCCAGCTTCAAAAAGGTAACATCCAGTTGATTTTGTTGACTGACAAAGTAATCAGTTGATGAAGAATCAGTAGCAGGCAGACAAAAGCTTTTACAAGCCTTGTTGTACTTTGCAAAATGAAATGGAACAAAATGGAAAATCTATGCTTTGCAAAATTAAGATTCTGTACTGTATGGAAATTGAAACTAAGTTCACTGTGAAACCGTGGCAAGCTAAGGTGTCACTTGACCGTTCATGATACAGCAGACATGTTTCATCCAGAAATGTCACGCAGTGATCTTGAACAACTGGTGATTGGTATTCCCTTTTCTGAGACTTGAGTGAGGAAATTTGAACAGCATCAGGATAAACAAGGCTAAACCTTGGAAATTTCAACTTTCCTGCCAATGAGCCCCAGCTGCAAAATGTAAACAGCATGACCAGTTTTGACCTTCCCCATATAAGGGAAATCAGGACAGAAATGTCAACGTCACATCCTGCAACAACTCCTACGCTCTACTTGGCCATTACATTCTGTTATTTCATTTTATTTCATGTTCAAAATAGAGTCAGGAAAATCTTTTAAATGCAAATTCCAGCACAAATGCTGAGCTGCTTGGCTTGATTCATCAACTGTGTGACATTTTCGGTTCCCGGTATCGCAAGTAAGTCAAGAGTCAAGTGACACCTTAGCTTGTCACAGTTTCCATAAAATACAGATTTTCCATTTCGCAAAGTACAGATTTTTCATTTTGCAAAGTACAGATTTTCCATTTCGTTCCATTTCAGTTCATCCCATTTCATTTTGCAAAGCGCAATAAGCCCTTTTACAATACAAAAATCCAGAAATATTTTACCTTCGGTTATATATTACAGAAATTCTGTAACACCTCTAACACTATCTTAGATGGTGTTATGTACTTAAGCGGACCCAGTGAGGTTTGTGAGTTCAAACCTCGGCCGGACCATCACTCAGGGTCTTTAAATAACCGAGGAGAAAGTGCTGCCTTTGCAATGACATCTGCAAATGGTTAGACTCTCTAGTCTTCTCAGATAAGGACGATAAACCGTGGGTCCCGTCTGACAACCCTGGTTCGCAAATAACTCCGTGGGACGATAAATCCCGGTAGATCCCGGTGTTTTGGTCTCTGGCCTTAGAAAGGGCACACTATAATTGGGGCCTGGCTCTGTTGTACACAGGCAGCCCAGGCTCAAAATGTGGCGTAACGGTTTGAATTTATAAAGGTTTGTTTGGGAAGCTAACGGCTTTGCTGAAAAAGGTCAATTATTCTTATATTTTGTGAATAAAATCTACTTACGCTGCTGGCAAACAACATGGAATACAACACGGCACAGCGTAAGTAGATTTTATTCACAAAATATAAGAATAATTGACCTTTTCCAGCAAAGCGGTTAGCTTCCCAAACAAACCTTTATAAATTCAAACCGTTACGCCACATTTTGAGCCTGGGCTGCCTGTGTGTTGTATGGCCCCCACCACCTGCCTTGGTGGTGAATAAAATAAACGATCAAAATTTTTCGTCAAACACGGTGCGGGAGCTGTGTTGGCCAGGTTGTCTAAAGGATCAAACATTTCTTCACAGCACAAAATGTTGGATGAAAATGTTCGACCTTGATAAAAAATATATTGAAACAGGCGGCTAAACGGTCAAACGCGTTCATCCGGTCCAACACGGTGTCAAACGAAATTAAAACGCGACCGTTTAGCCGGGGCTTCAAGCGTCTGGATTGTCGGATTATTAGAGATATGAGAAAGAATCATAAGTTTCCGTCGCTTACCTCAAGCCAGTTTCCATTCTTAAAAATCATAACAACTGCCAACGGGTCTGACTTGGACATGACATCTTTGTCCATCAAATTTCTGCAGGAAATATTCAGCTCAACTCGAGTAACGCATTGAGATAGGTTAGGTGTAGCGGGAGGTGGGTAAGGCGCCTGCATCGTGGCTTGAACAAAAGCTTTAACCTGTTCGGTTACAACTTCTCAGCACAGCAGATGCTAAGAATTAATACATCACTTCGTTACGGTTGTCTCAGTTTTGAATCAAAATACTTTCTTTCTCTGATTCACCACCCAAAGAGTAGCGCAGCACACCCAGCTATGTTTTATTTTCGTGTAGTTTTACATGATATACATAGAAATCAACATGGCGCAGTATGTGGGAACTGTCATCGGAACTAAAATGGATAAAACGGCTAAGGTTTTGGTCACTAGAATGGTCTTGTACCGAAAATTAAGGAAGGTGGGGCAATAACTGTCATGCTCTTAGTTTGATTTACAGAGTGATCGGTGAATGAATTTCAAGCGGGCTGTTGTTCGAAGGAAAAACAAATTTGAGATAACTTTCCACTTGAGAAAGCATGGCGTGATCCATTTTCCAGTGTCACAGTGATATGTGTTTTCCTTGATATGTGTTCCCCCGCACGCGTATCACTAGTGATACATGTTTTGCCTTAAAAATGGCGGCTGGTAATAGGTGTGTCCCACACCACCCTCCCCTGCGGTAATTTTCGTAATTAAATAAATAAATTAATTAATTATTCAGTTTAATAAACAACATAACACGCAGAAGTTCTGAATATCTGAGGAGATCAATTAACCATGACCGAGAACGCGTATCAAATCCTATGACCATTTCCAGTTAAAGATTATTAAAGATCGGTGTTCATCATGCTGCCTTCTATACAATTCATGAAGATTGCCTTGAACCACCCCAAACCCACCACCAAACCTCAGGAATCGATAGACCCAGCAACACTTTTGGTCAGAGACAAAGTTTTATTTTGGTGGGAGTTTTGTCTGTCTTCATTTATGGTATTCTTTAGCATGGATGCCACGAAGTATGAAAACATAGTCTGCTATTTGAGAGAAAAAGAACATCCAGTGGGATCAAGCAAGCAGGATAAAAATAGGCTGAGAAGATTTCCCAAGGAATTTGCATTTGATGAAGAATGCAACCATCTGTGTTTGAGGCTTGGATAATAGCATCAGTGCTTTTACAATACAATACAATACTATAACTTTATTTAAAGAGGGAAGCGCAATAACCTATTACAGTTTTCTAACCTACGGCCCTCAAAAAATAGATCAATCAATCAAATTAAAAGGCAAATATACCATATACACAAAGAGACAATATTTAAAGTAAAATAGGCAATAAACACATAATGCATAATATATAAATTGACAAAAAGGAGTAAAAATATGTACTATAAATGAGCATGTATAGATATATATATAGATAGATATAAGTATAAAGACCCAATAGTGGTTGCAGTAGGATTATGGAAAACAGTGTTCTCCCATATGTGTTCCCCCATACCAGAAATGCATATCACTAGTGATATGTGTGCGGAGGAAAACATATCACTGCTGGCATCGGGAAACTTGTCCAGAGCAGTCATGGAACAAGAACAAGTGAAAATTACCATTCCCTGCAGCAAACTAATTTTTTGGAAATTGTGACCAGAAGTTTTGGCTGAGTGGATCACGCCCATTGTCCGTCACACCTCATATCTTGAGCTTGGGGTACCTGTTCCCAAAAAATGCACCCATTCCAGGCCTTCAGATTGTGGGGAGCAATTCAGCTACTCGTCATTATTCCAGCACACCTGAATTATCTTTCATTCTTGTGAGGATTTTGCTGCTCCCTACGATCTGAAAACCTGTAACAGTCCATCAAAAGTGGCACATTTGGGAGGTACTTTATTGCAAATATCTTAAGCTTACATGTACATTGTAATTTTGACTGTAGGCAAGCTATGGAGTAACATGATCAATTCTGTAGTGGAAATCCTAGCACCACGTTAAATTTGCGAAACAAGGAGAAAGAAGGGTTAATTTGGGGGTAAATGCTACAACAGTGCAAACAGTTTGGCAATATTAGATTTTGTAGATGACAAAACCAAAGAGCAGTGTGTGTATTCAGTCCAGCTAACTTTGTTTGAATCGGCAAGCAGTCTGATTAACTTGCTTACTCGTGTCTTGGTTTTGGATGAGTGAACAGCCAGCTAGCAAAAGCTCGTGGATACGCACAGCTGCAATTGTCAAGGTCAAGACAACTTCTGTGTGTGTTACTTACTTATCTACTCCAGTTGTACAAAATATGACACAAAATCCCTGTGGACTGTTGGTTGCTGTAACCGAGTCACTTTCAGGGAATACTTAGTCAGCTAGGTCAATTATTGACAAAGATTTCTTTCTTTTTTTTCTTTTTTGAATTTCAGTACTTCAATGAAAGGAAAGTATATTTTGCCCATGACGAAAACAATGATTGTACAAGAGGTGATCTTGTTATCATCAAGGAATGCCAAAAGCTCAGCAAGAAGAAAGCCTTTACAGTGTCAGAGATAGTCAACAAAGCTCCAAAGGTTATTGACCCTGAGACTGGGCAGATTCACATACAGGATAATAGAGAATGATGTGCTGTAAACTTGTCAGTTCTTCCAGGAGACGTACTTGGGATGACCATTGGGAATCTTCAGTAGAGTGTGTTTGGATGATGGAAAAAGATACTTGCATCAGACATCAAGTTGACAGGATAACTTAAATTATAAAACTGGGGTTCTGTGAACAGTTGGGCTGACACTACCTCAAACCAGAGTGTAATCGATTTGAAGGCTCTGTTGAAGGAAACAATATTAATATTTTATTTTTTCTTGTATGGCTTAAATGTACCATACCTAGATCATAGAGATGAAACTGCGTTTGATAATTATTGACTTTTCTACACCTGCAGGATTAACTTTCCATCACAGTTTCAAAACCGTTCACTACCTGGAAGAAAAAGCCAGACCCTGCCAATTCCATTGTGTTCTTCAATTCTTATAAGGGTTTGGCCTGAAGAGTGTCTTGAATGCCTCCTTAAAAATAAAAAACAGCCTGGGTGAAAATCTGCCCCATCAAATCAAAAACAACTGCAAACGTAAATGAATTATTCCCCACCAGGCTGTTTTGTACATGTATCTTTTCATCACTACCATTTTGTAATGGATACTACTGCAAATTATTGGAAAATCAGACTGAAAACTTGAGAAAAGTGGACTTGAATGCAAAAGAATCAATATTTTTTAAATCTTTAAAAAACAGTCATCATCCCACTTAATTATATAAGTATGTTTAAGTGGGATGACATGAAATTCAGGCTACAAAAAAAAAAGCTTGAATTAGAATGGTCAGATGATGATTTATTCATTAAGATGAAATAAAATTGTTCATTCATAACCGTTTTCATGATTTGTTTATTCATTTGCAAGCTCCAATTCATTGTTGGTTTAAATTGTAGAATTTTATATCATAGGTAAGAAAAGAGCAAGGTAGTGAAATGAATAACCACTTGCATACGTACAGCAAAATAGGGGTGTGCGGAAAAGAAGACCAAAGACCCCAAAAAGCAGAGAATTAGCCATTATTGCAGGGTCTTTGTTTTCCGATTAAGCACCCGGTTTTCAGAAAACGAAGACCTTAGATCCCCGGCAAAAATTAAAATATCGAGCAGTGAATCGTCCGTTAAGAACTACGCGCTTTAAACAACACGAATGATGTTTTTGCTATTCACTGACTGATATTTTGCAATTTTTTCTGGGTGTCTTTGTTTTGTGGTTTTCGGTATATGGTCTTCGGTCTTAGGCCCTGTTTACAAGAAGGGAGGGTAACCCCTAATGCTAGGGTTGCCCTAGCAAGAGGGTTACCCTAGCACTTGCACATTTCATCTCCTAGGGCTACCCTGGGGCTAGGGTAAGCCTAGTTGCCTTGTAAATGCTCTGCTCTTGACAACTCGCCTTTCCGGGACAACTTTTTAGCGGTTTCCATTGTGTTTGCGATGCTGGCGGTTATCAAGCTCACAAAGTTGTCCCGGGTGGTAGCATAACCCTACCTTTGAAGTTTTGCTTGTAAACCCGGGCTATCTAGAACCCTCCTGCTAGGGTATTAAACCCTAGCAATGGCGATACCCTACCTGCTTATAAACAGGGTCTTAGTTTTCCAAAACTTCGTTTTCCGCACACCCTGCAAAATGGTCACTCATAACGTCACCAGTTCAACTCATTTCACATAGTAGTGAACTTGAAAAATAGTCACTTATTGGCAATCGGACAAACATTTAAATCAAACATGGAGTATGTTTTGAAACAACAGTGCAAAAAAACGTTTGTATAAGGCAGGGTCCCCACCCCGGTAAAAAAAAATGTCGACGCGGGCGCGCAATGTTTCCCGCCAATTTTCAACTTGTCGCGAAGCTGTGTTTCTTTACCTTTACCAAGAAAATACTGCTGTTTACAAAGTAATGGTTAAACAATCTTTCAAGCCAGTTTTTTAACATCGCTATCCGCGGCATGGCGGATTGGGTCCATTGCAATAGCTGCTTCTTTCGACTTGGAGGAGGAAGAAGATTTTCTCTAACGAATTGCGGTCATATTTACTGCGACGAATGTTTACGAGGTGTGTACTAGCTGAAGGGAGGTAAAGGACAGTGATTCTGATTCTCTAAAAAGTAAGCACAGTACAGCAAATCGCTTCGAAACTGAACAACTTGAAGAAACTGATTGAACATTTGACCTACAGAGAACCCAAATCATTGTGCCATGTGCAAAAGAGCTTGCAACTCAATCGTTTTGTCAACACAGGTGAGGTTATGTGAAGTTAATTTTATTTGCATCATTTTGGGCTGGATCAATGTCACTTTGGAATTTGAAAGCAAACGATTACTCCTATTATTTACTGTAGATGAAACCGGAAGTTGAGATGTACTTCACCGACCCAGCTGATCTGTCCAAAAGGTACCACTCCCAATTGTCCCAGGCAAGTGGCTTGTAATTCCAAACTTACAATAACAGATATTTTAACAGTCATATAAAGTTTGCTTGATTGGTTATGTTGAATGTTGTGATAATGAATCTTTTCATGCTCTGACAAAACAAGGTCATGGAGTTTCAAAAGAGTCACAGACAGCGACTGGCAGCAGCTAACGAAAAAAAGGTATCGTATTTTGTGTTCATTACGTACCTCTTACTAACAGAGTGCGAGGGCCGTACTGGGGAATATTGACCCGAGGTCCACAGTACGGACCGAGCGCAGCAACGGACCCTAATTACGAGTTATTGTTCAGTTCTTTGTTCTTCTCAACTATAGGTCTATTGCGGGCTTGAAGTAATCATGATTTGAAGATAAGGCTGCAGGCTTTTCGTACTAATTATTTTAAACCCACTTGGAATGTATTGGTGCATCAGGACGTCTGCTCATGCGCATACCAATTAAACAGTAGCGTTGTACCATGAGGATAACCCCGAGAGTTTGGCCCGCGGATCGCTTATACCAGCCCTCAGTGTTTCTCCTTCGCCATCTTTCGCATACCTATCCCCGATAGGCAGAGACAGAAAGAGACAGACAGACAGAGAGACAGACAGAGAGATCCTTTTCGTACTCGCAGCTCAGTTCCGTTCGTCTTAGATTTTGAGTGATATATATTTGTGAAATGTGGTCATTGTGTCTTCCATATGGTACGCAAACATTTTTTGTATGCCCTAGAGTACACGGAGTTTACGCATACTTATGTGCTAAAAATTATAAAATGGGTAAAGGAACAGGGAAATTTCTAGTCTATGTAACTGTGTAACCTGTACGAAATCGTTTCTTTACCAGTTTTGGTTTCTTGAGTACGCTGTAAACATTTTTTTTCTTTAACACATTGTTATTGTCGTTGCTGCACATTACAAGCTAATAGAACGGTTTTCAATTGAGCGTCAAAAAACCCCAAACCCCAAAAGTAACTACAGAGGTCTACAGAGCCAGTCATGTTCTGAAGAAAATACACTCTCAGCCATCGACAAGCCGGGTGATTCGAAGACAAACCAGAGCGACAAACGTTTTTTTTTTTTTTTTTTAATTTTGTTTGTGTTCGCAACTACTGCTTCTAGGAAGCAAAAACCGGTTCTATTTTGCAAACTGTCCCAGTTCACGGAAGGGCATATAATTTTGCTACCATGATCGTGACGAACGGATTCCCTTTCGACAAAAGCCAATTTGCTTTGGAAACACCGCAGGAGAAATTGCTATGAAACTTGTAGCAGTAGCCAAATGCGTGGTTTGCAAATCGATTTTAATTTTTCCGTTATTTGTAAACTGGGTAAACTGGCTTCCATCCCCAAGGGAATTAAACTGTTGCCATTACTTCTTGATGTAATCGAGTTAGGAACTGATCACGTGATGTTGGTTGATTGACAGGGGAGAGTCGAGAGAGCGAGAAAGAAATGTAATCGAAAAGGAATGTGAGCGCGAAAGGAAAGAGAACGGTCAGAACGGAATTGTATCAACGGTGTAATTCTCAAGTCGCTTGTAATCCGTCCATGTCGGAACAATTTCAAATATTAAAGAGTTTGGATCGATACAACACTTCTCTCTTTACTAACTTTTCTTTCAGATTTCAAACCTTTTGGGCACGTAATGAAAACACTAACAACTACTGATGAATTTGCCTGTTACCGTCACTTCTCTCCAAAAAAAAAAAACTTGACACCCGCTTGCCCCAGATCCCCCCGATAGTCCCAAAAGAAAAACCGCTCAGCGGCGGTAACATAAACCTTAGTATTTTCCCTGTTGATTCAATCTCGTACCCAGAGTTCTCAGGCTCTTTGGTCAGCGGGTTGTCGCCAGGAGAGACCCTGGGATAATGAGAAAAATTCGAATTTTTTGATTGGCTGTTACTGAACAACTTCTAAAGAAACCGTCCCAGATTTTGTGGGAAAATGGCGTCCATTATCCCAGAGTCTCTCCGGGCGCCCACCCGCTGACCAAAGAGCCCGAGGACTCTGGGTACGAGATTGCTGTTGATTTAGTATGAATAATAGTAACAGCAGTCCGACTTAAATTATTTATGGTGTCAAGGTTTTGGCAGCGGAGAGGCTCCATCAGAAGATATCAAGATTGCAGGACCTTGAAAGGTACTTGATCTCTTTCACTCTTCATCTTGTTTACAGATTGGTGAGTT
>BLFK01000862.1:5541034-5576242 GCA_014634185.1 Astreopora myriophthalma
CTGGAAACTTTGAGGCGACGACGCCCTCTGGACTAGGGGCAGCTGCAGCTTCATATTCCCCTATGCACCTGGGATCGCCTGCTTTATCTACTAGGTCTGTTGCTGCGATTCATTCTACCCCAGTCGCTTCTCGTCTTAATAACAGAATATTGCATCCAACTTTATTTTAAATAGTAGGTAGTTTGTTTTAAATGGAAAAACGAAGGATGTCAACGAACTGTCGCTTCACTTTCCACCTTTTGTCTTAGTAGATCTACATCACCAACCGCACTGAAGAGGTTATTACTAGGTCTTTTGTTTTGATGTCATTTCGTATTGATACCTTAGACTTTTCAGCGCTACTGGAAATAAAAGTCACCTTTTATGATTAATTTCTCAAAACGCTTACTGAATGAACATAAAAGAATTAAAGGGTGGACTTCAGGATGTTTGAACTTGTTTTTTTTCCCGGCCATTCATTGCCAAGTGTTCTATTTGAGAAGTCTTTTTGGTGGCTCTGTTCATCAATGCATGTTCTGATTCCTCGTTGTTACGCTCAGAAGTGCATTTGTTCAGTTTTAGATGTTTGCATGGATTTCTTTCCGTTTTCAGATCGAGTATGCCACTGCCAAGCAACGGACGACTGAGCAGCAGATCACAGTACACCGCTCCCTCATCATCTCAAGTATCGACGCAAATCAGCTCCACTCCTCATAACACAGAGCGCTTCAGTCGTATGTACTAGCAACTTGCTTTTGAAATCACGATAAGGAGCTATCGCCGGGTTCTTGCATCCTATTGTTTCTTTTGGCTTTTCGCCACATCAGCCGTTCCTTTCAATGTCAGAAAAAAACAAAGGCACACCAAGACTGTTCAAAATGAATGCTTTACTGACGATCATACTTGTCGATGACTTCTTATTCATTTGAATTACAAACATACGATTCAAGTTCTTAATTGCTGAGAGAGCAACAAGAAAAAAAAAACTATTACAACACCCTATGCGATTGGCTCAGAAAACAATAGAACCGTTCAAACAAACAACAGAAACAATGAACCCTAACCTTAAAAACAAAGAGCTGTGTCCTAGTCAGATCCAATGAAATTAGAGGTTGTAAACAGCTGCATGGTATCGGAAGAAAAAGAGACATCAGAGTGGGATAGGACTTGAGATGTTAGCATACTGACTATCAGAGGGAAAGGTTTCTATTAATAACTGCCAGTAAACGCCACCTATCGTTTGGGGTTTTTTTTCACTGCAGAGGAAGAGCATATAATGACACCTTCCAGTCAACTGGATCCTTCTAGACGACAAATACAGGTTGGACTATAGAACTCATTCGTGTTTATTTTCCGTACATCAGCTCAGAAAACAGAGAACTTGTCTGACTTGACTCACAATTTGTTTTGTTTCACCTGCAGCTTAGGTACCAACCACGATCTGCAGTTATAAACAAGCAGCCTTTCGTGTAAGTATTACTGAACACAGCTTTGTTTAATAACTGTTTTGATTATCACACTACAGGAAGACGCCGTTTTGAATTGTCAAATCATTATTCGGAACATTTGGTTTCATTTTTTTCTCAGACTGCTCCAATTATTGTAGCGTATTACGCTATTTCATTTCATTTCATCATGCTCCGACTTTATTGCACGATTTTAAATGGATATGTCCTTACTTCCACTTGACATTACTCTTCTTGGATACTTACCTGAATTCAATTAGTAGCAGCTGGTGCTTCTGACTGAAGTTCCTTATAGGTATACCATTCTTTACTATACCATTCCTTACTTTGTACTGCGTTAGTCAGTTCATTGCGGTATCCGCAGCACTGGAGCAGCAGCATTTAGGAAAAAAAAGGCAACTGTTTTAAATCCTCCTGTTTGAGCTGAGAAATTCCTTGAACTCGTTGTATTCTTACTACTAACATTTGAATTCACTTTCATCGCGTTTCGAAGGTTCATAACAACAATAATCATAATAATTATTTTGTCCCCAATACAACTTTCTACTGCGGACAATTTATGCCACATTATCAGGCCCTCTCGCTCGCATTTCATGCCTCATTAGCGTACATAGGAAACGCCCTCGGTTCTGGCACAACTAATCGCCTATTGTGTGCTAGTGCCAGCGAAGGTAACTGAAAGCAATGTCTTCTCTTAGTAGGAAGGCAAATTGCCTTTTCCGGACTAATATATTCTACGGGCTTGGGAGACGTCAAACTTCATACCCCAGTAGACCTGAGTTTATGCACTGATATTTCTGCTTAGGATTCGTGCAGAAAGAACTGGCGGTAACTTGAATAAAAGAATACATCCACATACCACGCAACTCTTTAAAACCTCTTATTTCATTAAATCGGTATAAAGCAGTTTGTCAAATGAGCGTCGAAAGTAATTATGCATTTGCTTCGCTTTTGGTTTGTTCTATGATTGGTCAAAAAACCTGCACGAACTTTTCAACCAATTAGATGCAAAACTTAACTACCAATTGCGACTTCATCACTCTCGCTTCCCCGCGCTTGGCACCGACGCCTTAACTTGCTCTGCATTCTGATTGGCTAGTAAAAGCGAGTCGGGAATTATTTCGATTTGTGATTGGCTGAAGGGTGTATTTGCTTCAGAACGTGATTGGCTGAGTCTGTAATTACTTTAGCATTGGTTTTACGACTCTCAGTTGAAAACCGCTCTAGGACGTTCACAGCTCGTTTTCTGAGCCAATTCGAAGAGCCGCTGTATTAGTGTAATAGCTGCGTACTGAGCCAACACACCAAGTGTTTGTTGAGGTGCAATCTCCCAACGCAATATAGCCTACATAATTGTCGGTGAATAAGTCTTGATCTCGAACCGTTTAGGTTCTTTCCTCTGAATATGATCAATCATTTTATTCATTCAGTCTTGGTTAAGGTTTGAAAAGAGAAATGAAGCATCACCGAATTCTGGCACCTGCGAATACATTGTATTAATCAAGGCCAAGTTAACCTGTCCATCACAGTCTGTGACCACGTTTTTTTTTTTAGCAATTTAGTCTTTAATTTCAACGATCTTGAAAACGATATTACTTGTGGTGCATTTTCATTTCCTAAGGAGGTTACCTTTAACCTTTGAGAAACATCCGCGCCTCTCGAGCCATTTCCTCTATTAAATTAGTCGGATTAATTTTTCAAAAAGGAGGTTAATGAGGCCAGGCTTGGGAGGAAAGACTGTGGCTACGGGATGCGAGACTTAAACTCAGTACTAACATGACAGCACCAAATGGAGGGCCTTTAGAAGCCAGAAAACGAGACAAAAGTAGCTTCCACTATTTTAGCTCGAACTCTTTCAAAGTCGTCTGGAAATGAGGGGTCAGCGATGTGAAGCAATAACTGATTCTGACAAGCGGTGAACATTCATCACACCCCACGCGGTGTAAATGTACACTTTACACTGGCACCTGTCTTTCATCTTGACAACGGTCGAGTTTCCCGGCGTATTAAACCCGTGAACGCTCGCTGGGTTATTGCATTTTAACTTGAAGCCTGCGTTCTAGAAAGCATACTGCGTAGCAAGGTACAATGGGAACACAAACAGACTTAAACAAGACGTGGTCCACTATAGGTGATAAGTCGGAAAGCTCGAGTGTGTTTTCAGAGCAGAATTACCTTACCGGAATCAAAATAGCGGCTTACTGTCTTGTTATAGTGACGTCCCTGGTGGGAAACTGTCTCATTATAACCATAGTGGCCAAGAATTACAACCACCACATGAAGACACCAAATAACTTCTTCGTCGTCAATACAGCGGTCGCCGACATACTAATCACTGTGTTCAGTGGCACAGAAGCCCTTATCGCAGTTGCCCTTTCCACCTGGATGATCCAAGGAACGGTTGGACTTGCCTTGTGCAAAGTGAGATCGGTAATAATGGCGATGTCCGCTCTTTTGTCCACACAAAGCTTGGCAACCATGGCAGTTGATCGATTCGTAGTGGTGTTCTTCCCTCTGAAGAGGATCCTGGAATGCCGGGGTGCGCGCTCGATAATAGCAATGATATGGTTCACATCCATTTCTGTTACGATCCCCATGATGTTCTTAGCTAGGGGTCAAGACTGGAATGGCAACAGAATGTGTTTGCTAACATTTTGGGCTTCGGAATCGATGCAAAAATACTTTTTAGCGATATTCATATTATTCATATGCTTCCCACTGGTAATCCAGGGTGCGTTCTACTCGGCTGTGATTTTCAAACTTTGCCTGAGAGAAACACCAGGCAATGAGCTTCACATTCCCAATCATCACCATTATCAGACCGAGAAAATGAACAGGAGAATAATAGGCATGCTAATTGCTATCATAGTGCTATTTTCAGTTTGCTGGCTTCCCATATGGATTAATTCCATTCTCTGTTTCCAAGATTTTACCGGCACTGTTTGCCGGTCAGTGCATATAAATTTTCTCGTGTGGTTCCTAGCCTACAGTAAAAGCGCTATCAACCCTTGCATTTACTTTGTCTTCAACGAGACCTTTCGCCATGGTGCTTCCACACTGTGGTGGAGATTTGTCCACTGGCGCTCTCGTGATCGATGCCGTAAACCTCTGAGGCTCAGTCGTGTAACGCCATTGCAAAATCAAGCGACGCCAGGCACTGGACATAATGCAAACAATGCAAGAACCACTCCAGTGACCAAGACTACAAACTAAGAGACTAACCACACTATTGCCGTAATGACACCTGGCATTGTACTGCAGCCAGGCGAGCCCCCACCGCCCACAAGCTCTCCCTTTAAACTCGACGTTGCACTTTAATTTTTTAGGAAAAATTCAGTATTTGATGATGTTATTGATTTCTGTCACGATGACAGGTTGTTCTATGCTTTTGCCACTACTTGATGTAACTTCACTAATTTAATCAAGACTTTGCATTTATTAGTTAGGTTCAAGTTTCTTCTGCCAAAAACTTAGACAGAATTAAATTAAGAACTGGACTGGACACAAAAGCCAATAAAAAAGCAGAAGACGTCAAGAACAAATAATGGGACACATTGCTTGTTTGCAACCACGTGCAATGAGACGGCTATGTTGATGTAAAGAACAAGAAAATTTAGGGCACACAAGAATTTTTAAATCCGCTCATACAAGAGGATCCTTTCTGGGCTCCAACTGTGCTTGATAATTTTACTGATCGACTCAACCTTTCCCCTTTTCTTTGGTTTCAGCACGACGCCCGTCGCCACACCACGCTGAAGTGAGCATTTTCAACGACTGAATGTCGCCACGAAAGAGAAACCAATGAAGGATAAAGAGCACTCAGAATTGACCTTCATAAGACCTTAGTCCTCAGTCTATGCAAACTCTTAATAATTATAAAGTGCGCGTTCTCAGTCTTGGGACCATTCTTTTTATTCATATTCCGGTTAAAAACGAAGAAAATGAGTGGAATAAGGTTTCCAAAAGGAACAAATATTCAGAATAGGTACAGGAGAGCATGGTTTGCAAATATTCAGTGTATTCTCTTCCGCAATGGTCTCAGAAGAAAGCGCCCTGAAAGGGACCGCTCACGTTTTCTACCTGTCGAGGATAACGTTTATGTACAACAACGTTCAGTCTCATATTTGCATAACGATCCGGCCAATAGGATTTGCCAGCTACTGCGGAGGAATAACGTATGTTTGAAAGGGCCGATTAACTATGCTCATGACAATTTCGCGTCATCGCATTTTGAAATCGGTTTTTGTTGTCACGGTGATGTATGCTGATCGAATGCGAGTTGCGCAGTCTGTGGTTGTTCTTGATGTGAATTCAAGCAAGAGGTGAAGCGCGGAGTGCTTGAAAGCGTCTAATAATGCGTACCAATACAATGTGCTAAGCAAATCGAAGAGTTTATCTCATTCACTTCAGCAACGACAATCTTCGTCAAAACAACAGCAATAACAAAACGAAACACAACAACAACAACAACAACAAATAATCAGTTTCCAAGGCGGTCATAACCGTAGTTACTGTCAACGACTCCAAACATTGTAGCACCTTAGACACTCTTTTTCATTTACTGGTTACATTGTGGGTGTTGTCGATTCCCAAGGTAACGGATAATAAAGGCAAAAACCTGGTATAAGCATTCAATGACACTTATCACCATAGCAGCACACAAAACATAGACCACCCTTCTCTGATAGGTTAAAACATGATGCTGGTGATGGCGAAACTCGTGAGAAAATACCGAAAAAAGAAAAACATGAAGCCATACGAGATCCAGTGATGAGGAGTGGCGCCTTCCTTTGTTATGTAATTTGCATATCCACACAGAAAGCAATAAATAAGCTCACTGCAGTGGGCTGTCAACTAACTGTCCGGCGTGTGACCGCAGTAATGAATCTTGTTGGAATACCAGAAAAGAACTTCCAAAGTTCATTCCTTCGAAACAGCAGCCGTCAAGCGGACCCTTTCGGTACGTGCTTTTCAGTTCAATGACCGACATAATTTGCCTTTTGTGAATTACTGGTACATTTTTAATTTTGGGATGACTTGAAGCAGTGTCAACATGTGTTGACCTTTCAAATCTTCCCAGAAAAATCTTAAATTTTAAGGATGAAAAAATCTTTGAAACGGTGCCAAAAACAGATCTGAAGAAGAGAGGGGGAAAATTGACGCCATTTCAACTCGAGCTTATATTCCAGATTTTTTATAAGTTCGATGACGTCTAGAATTATTCAAGCTTTTTACCTATAAAGAAATAGAAAGTATCACCGAGTCCCTCAGATCAGAAGCTGATATTTTTTTCCTCCTACTTTTAAGGATTGTTGAACGAAGTGAGCATGAAAACAAGGCCTCGGCTGTTTGAGTTCATTCTCGAAATTCTCTCAAACCCTTCGTTTTCTTCCATTATGACCTGGGAAGGCTCCGATGGGCAGTTCGCCATCAGACGACCCGATATGGTTGCAAATCTATGGGGAGACAGGAATGGTCGAAGAAACATGACCTTCCAGTCGTTTTGTCGAGCACTGCGTTATTACTACCACAAGAACACTGTAACCAAAATTCGTGGCCGCAAGTTTACGTACAAGTTCAATTTAAGTGAGCTTGAGACGCAATATGGATTTAAATGCATTCCTTATCCCGCGACAAGAGAGTCAACTGACCTGCCCGCTTCCAATATCCCGGCTTCGACAAGTGTCGGCGCCCATGATGTACATGATGCCTATCGCTACTGGTGTCCATGCTACCCATGCTCATGTTTTTCCCGACGGTCACGTTCGTGCCATCGATACTTCTCCTTCCCATGATACCGAAGTTTTTCGCGCAGCCCGCCACTGTTCTACGTGCCACTGATGTTTTACCCGCCAGTTCTCCCACGGTCATTTCCTTTCCATAAAAAGGCCCCTCAGTGATCACTAGATATCTTAAGGGTCGTTTCCTCTCTCAAATTACTTTTCCCTCAAACCCTTGACTTTTAACCGGATATCGTTCGACAATTTAGACACGATTTCCACTTAATTTTCTCGACGATGGCCTCCAAAACTGAACTCTCTAAAAAAGGTGTCTTAAAATCCTCATTTTTTTTTGTCCTTCGCGCTTTTGAGCTAGATTTCTAAAAAATTAAAACCTCGATGATACTGAGAGAACCAACCAATCAATCAATCAATCAATCGAGTTTTATATTACTTGTTTCTGTTGTTATTCTGTGGACAGTTTCACCCAAACAACTGCATTTTCCAATGCTTTTTCCTGAAACCTGCCAGGGGAGACAGTGTTGGTTGGCCGAAACAAATTTCTGATTCAGTTCGGCGTGCGATATGCTGAGGGTCGCGCAGGGCCAACCGTTTATCTTCACGCCCGTCACAGACTTCAGCTGGAGTGTTTGTTGCATTAGACGAAGTAGACGAGAGGGCTCAGTGTCTCTGTTAGTTTTGTCATACCGCACTCCAGTAAAAAATACAGGCGCCGTACAATGCGGTCATCATTCGAGTTAGTATTCTCGTTTCATTCAAGCAAGAAAAAAGGCCTTCCTACTTGCGGAGATTTGAGATAGATAGGAGTTGACGGTAACAGAGGAAAATATATACTACAAACTTTGCAATTCAACTTAACTGTATAGTTGCGCTACCCTCCGACAAAGCCTGGGGGGGGGGGGGGGGGGAGCTAATGGTGCCTAACGGGCTTTGAACAACTTGGCTAAAGGCTTCCCAGTTACGCGAAAACGTGTTTCTATAAAATGCGCTAAGGCATTTAACTCTCTTTGACTTTGTAAAAAAAAAATTAATAAATTACTGAGCTTTTACGACGTTCTGTAAAACTACTGTTCCAGTTAACACAGTTCAAATTCTAATAAAAGGAAATTCGCCAGGTCTAAAGTAGATTTTTTTTCCATCTTCGTTTTTATCGCGTTGCCTTAAATAATATCATGCCTAAGCAACACCACATTCAACAAAGCTTAACCTGGGCTTAATTGAATAAGAAATAACTTAGCTTTGCCTTGCCAACGTATAAAGACATAACAAGCGCTTCAACTCAAAATCGGTTGCTTAGATTGAAACTCGGGCAAGACTTGCTTTCAATCAACCTTGTTCCCAGGGTCTCTCCTCTTGAGCCTGGGAACGAGGTTGGTTTTCACTATTCTTCCGATAATTGGTGCGTATTTCCCAAAATATACGGTGGGCGGTGTTGTCTTCTGGCTGCGAGTCGTTTTCTAAGATCTCTGACCTCGGCCATAAGCTCAAGTTCACGTTTCTCAAACGTTCCTCGCTGCCGCTCGATCGGTGGTTCTAAGACATCAAAACAAAGACAAACTTAAGTCTGTATCCTAAACTTTATATTTAGAGGCTTTGAGAGTAGGCCAAAAAAATATTGTATACATTTTTTCAAACATCATCTATCTGACTTAATGCAATTTCGCTACCCAAAATAATTAAGACGTAGCAGGGGCCACGACCTTCCGAAAATTAGGAAGAGACTCGCGAAGAGATAGGCTAACACCACCAATGCGAAAGGCGTGAGCGTTAATAGATGGACGTTCCCTATCACGTTTTCAAGTTGAGACAGGTGGTTGGTACCTAAACCCTTTACTTTTTCAAGTTGAAGCAGGTGGTTGGTACCTAACTTTCGTACTCGAGCACTCGAACCAAACAAAGTTAATCAGTAGGGAAAGATTTGTAGTTACCATGGGAACTGATTGGCGTTCCGCTTGTGTCCCAGTTAGTAGTTGAACTGCTGTCTGTGACATTGCTGGGTTGAAGGGAACTTAAGGGTCTCCTGACTTCACCAGGGACTTGACGGATGTCCCTCAGACGCGCTGTGTTGGAAGAAAAACACAATTTCCTTCTCTATATTGTCTTAAAAAACAATAACAAAGAATTCCTTCTCTTTTTCAAACTAAAGCAAGCTTTGTGTATTTGAGCTTGCAATTATTGCACTCAGAGAAGTGAACACGAGGAAAATGGTCATGAAGAGGAGGCTGCCTTGATTTGTATCTGGGCGCGTTTACTTAAGTCCAGGCTAGAGATATTGGTTAAACAAAATTGGAACGTGTAAACACTCTTTTCCGACAGATGTCCTACCAACATTTCTGTTACTGCTGGGCTTCCTGTAGCCCAGCTTGGTGCCCTCTTAAATACGATTTAGTGCATGTCAAGAATGCGAGTAGGTAGCGCTCTTCGAACGGTGTGCACGAGGGCCACCGAGTTTAAACCTCAGTGTCTACAGGTTTAGTTGAGTTTTTCTCAGTTTTTCGAGACGATCTTTCTAAGGGATTGGCCATGTGACAGCACTGTGAGTCTTTTTAACAGCCGCTCGTGCAAGGATATATCATTAAACGTTCAGCTTGAAACGGATTTGTATGGTTTGTCACCGTTCGCAGCAATATTCCTCATGCGTGATTAAGTCTCGAGCTCTCTGCCATTCAAGAGTTGCTCAAATGAGCATTTCCTTTGTCTGTGGTTACTCAGTCGGCAAAGAATCATTTCACTTACAGAACGACTCAGAGTCATCGCTACTTGTGGTATGCCCACGTGACAAAGTCTTCAGGAGGTCCATGCGCTTTCTGTCTTCCTGAGCGGCCAGAACTTTCTGCTGTCTTAACTCGGACTGTTTCACAGTCACAGCGTCGTTCTGAAATTGGAGCACCAGTGGTTTCGCAAAAACCAATAGGTTGATACTAAACTGTGTGGGTCTAGATCGTCGGACTATCATTTTGGCCAAAATTTGCCTGTTGGTTTTGGATGCGAATGAAAACATTATGGCACGCAAGCTTCTGAATCTAATCACAGTCACAAGAGAAGCAAAAACAGGTCGTGCTATAGAAGTGAACGAGGTTTTCGTTTCAAGGAAAAATCAGCTTAGTCTTTATCTCCGTACTGACCTCTTTGTTTCTCAGCTCATGAACAAGCGACTGGACCTCGTTTTCTCTTTCTTTGTTATCCAGAACGTGTTGAGCAACCTACGGTAATGTCGACAAAAGTTCAAAACCAGTATCAAATGTAAATCAAGCTTCCTAGACTATTATAAAGCATGAAGGGCAAGTCACTGTCATCTTTACTTCAACACCTTATCACCTCAGTTCACTCATACTCACTCGAACTTCGCTGAGTTCTCTACTAAGATCATCCAGTCTGTTTCTAAGCCCAATTTCACCCTCCATATCGACATCAGTGTGTTCCTGTTGCGCCTTCGCTAACTCCTCCTGGGAAATCTGTTGACAAATAACGTCCAGAGTACTCGACTTACGCTCTGTAGTAGGAAGAAATTCTTCCATAGCAAGGACGAGAACCAGATTTCTGACCACCTTCCATCTTTTCAGGAAAACTGGCTGGTTCAGGTCCCTGTCATCTGAGGTCTTGCTCTGTAATTGGCCATATTTGTAATCCCACGGTTGGACTGGAACGAGCATAGAGTGGAGGCTAACCTAGCCGGAAACGATTTCTCCTCACGAGCCTCGGTTGTATGCTCGTTTCAGTCCGAACGAGAGAACGAATAAGTTCTAATATTGTTGAAATTTCCCGCATTATCACCAACCACTCAGACCACTGATACAGCCGTCATATCAGAACAAAACACCTCAGTTCACGCGCTTACCTTGGTGGTTGCAGGACACGACACCAAGGGAATGGATAAGTAACTCACCCTTTGCGAATCAATGTCAACCTCTTGCACGGCATCAATGGTTCTTTTGAACAGTTGACTTTCTAATTCTTGTTGTTTACGTTGGATCGTTTGCTCAGCACGCTGCTTGAACGACGACTGCAGCTCATCGCGAATTAAATCCTGTATTGTCACGATACGAATAATTAAAGCTCAATCAGTATTTAAAATCAGCATATCAGTATAAAGTTGTAATATAAAGCATGCGCAGTGGGTACCGAAAGGTGACATTTTCCAACCTAACATTGATCGCAATAGTCGCTTTTTATGCAACCGGCTACCTGCTGAAGCATTTCTTTTTGTGCCTGCAGTTCAAGTGCTTTTATTTCAGCATCTTCAAGGGCATTTTTCGTCTCTTGTTCTCTGAGTAAGGCCTGTGAACCGCAATAACAAAAGCAGCACATGTAATGAGATCGTTTCCATTAGACTACGCGCATGAAAGTCTCTCAGTTTTGACAGGGATTGTAAAGTAGGCGAGACAAGCGAGAAAGGGCAACAACACAGTTGAGAAATTAACGCAATTTCGAAGAAGGAGAAGGAGTAGGAGAAGGAGAAGAAGAAGAAAACGGATTAAACGACACGGGGTAGAGAGCTGAAAACAAACGGCTGCTAGAAAGGACCATACAAAGGGGCAACGGCGGGCTTGCAGACTAATGCTGCAATTGCATACATGGAACAATCATAATATCAAACAAGAAAATCACAACGTAGCGAGATTGCCTTGTGAAGATTTTTTTTCATTACTTGGAACAAGGGAATAAGAGTTGAAAGCATTTTCTTTTTCACGAAATTATGGACTGTACCGTTGGCTGCTCAGTTGGCTGGTTCATTTTGTGAATGTTCTACGATTCGTTCTTATACACTGAATGTACAATCGTCTCCGTTTGTTTATGTTCGCTGACCTTTCGTTCAATCTCGTCATCAAGTCGTTGCAGCTCTGTCTCTTTCAAAGTCTGTTGATGATGCATGAAGCGCCTACGAACAGCGTCCAGCAGCTGCAGTTCCCGAAGGTGGATTTCTCGTTTCATTGCCTGCAGTCTGATAAACATCACACACAAATAATGACCTCGGCCAATCGGGGCACACGCAGGCATCAAATGAACGAATCACGACGCAAGGCATACGCATGCAACCGGGAAAGCTAAGCGCGGGAAAAGAGGCGTGAGCATGTCACAATTCGTTCTGCTTTTGCCTCTGATTGGCTGAGAATCTGGCGCGAGATTTTGCTACCGGGAAGTTGATTTTGACGAGGCCGGAAAAAAACTGGATTACCCGGAGAGAAAAAAACCTTCGAAGGCATTCCGAATTCGACTGCAACTAAGCCTACACACGACCACATGGCTAAGGCAAGGATTGGAACCCGGATCGTAGAGGCAGAAGGCGCGGGTGTTGACCACTACGCCAGCCTGACTCCCAAATTGTCCCACGGAGTCCTTTTTCAAGCGAACAAACCTGCTTCTCTGATCAGCCAGTTTTTGTTCCTCTTGTCCGATCATCCATCTCCTCTGGTTTTCAGCATCTATCATCAGTTCCTGTTGCCGATAGAATGCTTCCTCTTTCTGTTGTCTCTGAGCTGCTACTTCTTTCATCTCCTGCGCCAGTTGCCTAATAAAAGATCAAAGCCGAGGCTCCACATATTTCCACGCTATAACGGCTGATACCCTGTAGGATGTGTAAGGAGCACGTTCGAGGAAACAAGGGTAACTATTACGCGTGTCCTTTAAGTTTAAAGACAGGCAGCCCACCGGAAAGCCCACTTTGCTTCAGTTTGGGACAACGGAATCATAAAATCGTAATCATCATAGATTGCTTATTCATTGCACAACAGGGCAATTGTATCGCCCCCAAAGAACGAATTCTAATAGAAAAGTAACTAGTCTTTGTCTACCTTTGCCTCAAATACTCCAGTTCCTCCTGACGAATACGCTCCCTTTCTTGGACCTGTCGAGACAAGAAGACCATATTCTTGAAAGCACCTTCTCAAAGATCATTCTTTGGATGGGTAAAGAGCGAACCAAACTAACTTTGCTTCAGACGCGGCACGTTGAGCGGGCAGCTTTCTTGGCAATTCATTGGATAGTAGTTTATACCACATTGCCTGTTTGGATTAACAAGCTCTGTGGATGGTTAGGAAAATCGCGCACTTTTTGACCAAATAAATCTGAAAACTAAGCTGCGGCGTCCGAAAGTGAGTAAACGCTATTACCCGGCGGTTCTTTGGTTCGAAAAGCCAAAGATGAGGGCCTCCCAAGGGTGTGTCGTGTAAAGTTAACACAATCGCAAGACAAGAAAATTTCATCAAAGAAATTACATACAACTGTAGACTCTACACGAGAAAACGGGTTGATTCTGAAAATTAAGAAATATTATTTTAAAAACTTGCTCCAACAACACTCTTATTTACGACTCAAACAAGGTATAGAAACCAGTGTTCCGCGACTATACAATTTTCGTTTTCTTAATATAAAATTAGCTCTCTAGGCTTAAAACGCCTGTCCTTAATGACATGCAAAACAGAAACGTCTTTCTAAAAACGACAATATTCTGGAAACTCCAGTTAGATACCCAGCTTACAGCCAGTTGAGAACTTGCCTGATAGTCCACAATAAACTTGGGGTACTTGTTGAAGATCGGATATTGTCCTTTCGTGAGTGGGACAAACGGCTGCAGCATTCTTTTGGGATTCACTTCAGCTGGGGTGCCCTCTTGTAAACGGTAAGCTTCGCGCATCACCGTGCCAACATCAACTGCATTTCGGTTATGAAAGAAGTACTGGGGATAAAAACAGCTCTTCAGTTTTGTGTTTTTAAAAATATCAGTACAAGGCTGTGACTGTTGAGGATTTTCAAAAAACGAAGTGTGATTTGTGCGAGTCAAGAGCGTTCTAAAAGGAAGAGCAACGACAGCGGCGACGCCTTTTTCCTTTTCGTAAACGGTCGATGCCATTTCATATCTTCTCCGTTACATTTCTAACAGTCGAGCCCATTCTTAGTTACCAGAGAGGGACACGCTGCTCCGAGAAAGAGGGATTATTCTTGCTTGCGACCAAACAGCGACAACTGGAGGAATAAATTCAAACCTCAAAGTCTTCTTTTCTTGTGCACTGCAGTAGAACCTTGCGCGAGACAATGACGTAGGCCACCACAACAAAGATGACGAAAGAAGGATGATTGGAAAAGATATTGTCCCAGGCTCTCAGCCACTCGTCCTTGGTGAATACTTCGGACAACAGAGTCTGTAGCAGCGGCCAGGCGTATAACTGAAGGGAAGATAGTCAAACAGATGCTGTTATTTTGCTTAATTCTGCAAAGAGAAGGGATTGACGGCCGGCCTTCAAGTGCGGTTTCTGGGATCCAGGATCAGGTGCTGGGCCATCGCAAGGTCACCATTTGTACACTCGGGCTGAGTTTTTCGATCCAGGATCATGCAGGGTCAGCGCTTAATCAGGATAAATGACTCGGCAACCTAAAGGTTTTACTCGGATTTGACTCCCCACGGCTAGCGCTAAACCCGCCTCCAAAAACGTGGCCACAAATGAACAGAGAAAATGGGGGGTAAAGTTTTTTTTTTTCCGCCTGAGGAAGCAACACGACCGCATAGCCAAGCCTTGAACCGACAATGAGTGATTGACCACTTAATTGACCACTAACCCCATGCAAGGAGCTTTTCAGGGACAATGAAACAAAGAATTCAAATCAACATAACAGAGTTAAGACCCTAACTGGCGGGAAGCGACCGAGTTGGCTAATTTACAAGGGCAGCCGAGGGGTTAAACCAGAGGCTACCCAGAACAAGTCCAGCTAATGGTAAGAGCGCAATTTGAACCCGGGACATGGGGATTTTAAGTTTACCGTTCTAATCACTCGGCCACGCTGCCTCCACAACGTCTGAAGCGCTAACCAAAGGAACAATAAACCTCTGCGTAGTTCTTTTATACGTGTCCCCATTATTAGGGGCGAGCGTCCCAAATATGATATGCGACTTCGCTACCCCCTCCCCAACAACATCCCCCCCCACCAAAAATAAATAAATAAATAAATAAAAAAAGTAAAAAGGCTGGTTGGCTGGTTAACGGGAAAGGAATGAGGTTTACTGTTGTACTCTTACCTGTGATGTCACGTTACAGCTTACAAAATGCTGCATTATCCTTTTATCATGATGAACCAACACATTCTCCACCATACCGAGGATATTTACTGGAGGGTTTGGAAAAAATTCAAACCAATGCTGACACCAGTTGGCTGGTCAGGGAAGACAACAACACACTATTACGAAGTGTAATTGCATTAGAGCCATTTTCAATTGAGTGCTGGTGAAACCACAGGCAAACCAAGCTCAGTGTGTGTGCGTGAGTCCGGTGATAACAACGCGGTTGCATATTTATAGCTTCAAGGTTGTGGGCCGTGTATAGAAAGCAACAATTCAACTAAACAGAACAACGTTAAGAATCCCAAATGGGAGGAGGGAACTGTTTGGCTATTTACAAAGCAAAGTGGAGTTGAATTTGCGACCACCAAAGGTAAATCCAGTTAATGGTAAAATAGGGATGTGAAACGGAACATCTGCACGCAAATCCAGCACCCTGACCAATGAATGGGGCATGCTGCCTCCAAATCCAGTATTTCTGTATAACTTTTTTCTAATCTACTCCGTCTTTAGCAATCACTGCTTCCTGGGTGAGTCACCGGGGAAGTTGTGATTGCTTAAAGCACAGTAGATTAGAAAAAAAGTAATATAATAAACAGGGTTTCCACTTGAATTGCTTTTAGATTAGTAAAAGAACCACACACAGAGCAATAGCAATGCACCATGACAATGAGGTACAGCTTATAATAACCTTATCACTTTCCAGACCTGGAAAATTGAATTTCTCAAATTACACAACTTTCCACGGCAGGTTTCCTCCAGTATAAATCTTGTCCAAATCACACAGTGAACCATGCAGGCAAGTGATTAATAACACAAGAACCTGTTACATGTTTTTTTACTTACTCAAAATTGTGGCTATCATCTCAAAACAAATCAGCTGGTTATTCTGGAAAAGTTTGACAAACGGGAAGGACAGCAGTGCCAGGTAATCTACCTCACCAAATATGGCTGCCCAGTGAGCCAGAGCTGACAATGTTCTGCAACAAATTTAACGTGGACTCATAAAAGATTATCCCTAATGTCCCCTCCCTGCACAACTCAACAAATTCAAAAGTCAGTGAACCTGTTTGAACATCTTTAGTGAACAAGCGAGAGAGCCTGAGGACTCATGAGGACCCCCCCCCCTCCCCGCACAACCTGCTCAAATGAACAAAACTGTCAACAAGGCAAGTAATCACATGACAACAGATTTCAATCAAACCTCACAGCACAGATTGTGATGCGACACTACAAGGATGTCATTGTGAAATAAAATTCCACAAACACAATAGACTACATTGAGTTTATCAATAGCTGCAAGGTACTGTACATGTAATTAATAATTACTACATATACAGTGCACATTGTAATATTGTGACCCAAGTTTCTTGTAACACCAGTTCATGACTATTTCCATTCAAGAAAATGTTAAACCATAATCCTAATTAATCGGTATCTTAGGTTATATAATTATTCAACATTTCTGACAACCCAAGGAGGAGAAATCAAAATGATTTTTAGCAGGAAGAGCTAACCATAAGATATATTAATTAAATTTCAGTCTAGTTTCAATTTAGAGACATTTTTATCCTTGCCAACATCAGCTGCAGACAAAAAAGATAGTTTCAATTACACAAACATTGTCCTTGGTAAGGTAATGACAGTAAATTACTACTTCCATTGAAGTAAAGAACCTTTTTAATCAGGCTACAATAGCGTAACACCCCATGACACAACACCTTTACTTAATTCACTCAGTCACGCATTTCTGCTTCATTCCATCTGGCATAAAACATCATGTCGACCATGGACCATTTTTTTGTGTGCAAAGAAAAGTTACTCACCTCTGCAGAACCCGCAAAAGCTTTCTGCTTTTTATTGGATATTCTTCATGTAGCCTTGCGAAGGCATTGTGCGTTCCTTTATCCACCAAACTGCTGAAGGCTGCATGGTTCTCAGGAAGTTTTAGAAGTGATCGCCAAATGAACATTCTGTAATAGCAAATCACAGCAGGCCTTATCAATAACTACAGCTGTAGCTAGAATGTCGGGTGTTGAATGTTTTGTCACACTTGCATTGTGGCACATTTGCCTCTTCTAGAACTTAAAAATGAACAGTGTACAGTTAACACACATGTAATGCTAAAATCAAATCAAACTACATGTAAAAAGTTAACCCTGGCACCACCAGAAAGATCGCCCAGTAGTTAATATTAAAGAGAAGGAAGTTTTGGGGTAGCTTTCACTGTAAAGTAACTGCACTACAAGAATACAAATACCTGTATTTGGCTGGATACTCGCCATATCCTTGAAGAATCGACTTCAACCTTGATTGATTGAGGCCTTGTGGCAATTCAGTCTAAAACAAAGAATCGTGATAATTCGCTGCATTTCTTCAAATGAGAGACCATTGGTACTTAAAACACTGTAAAGTGCCCATGAATACTCTCACCACTCAGACAAGATAGGGAATACATGCCTTTCTTTTCCCCCCTCGTAATTTCTCAATGAAGGAGCAAAATGTGCTATGGAGGTCAATGATTATTGATACCAAGTAGTAATACACAGCTCGACCTCTGGTCTAAAATCATTACACATCACACAAGCAAAAGAATGAATGACGTTTGAGAAGAAATTCTGAGGGTTTGAAACATGCATCTAACAACAACAATTATAATTTATAACAATAACAATAACAATCAAGAATTTATACAGTGCTACTTTTACAATACAGATCCAGCAGTGCTTTACAATTTCTACAGATAACAAATTACAAGTATTTACAATGTAGAGAAATACAAGTACTCTAATGAAAGCTGAAGTGGTCCAAAATAATATCAAAACTTCCATGTACAATTTAAAGTGCCCTTAATGTCAAGCTAACTCTTAAAAGTGCTAAGTGTGTTACACATGTTTTGAGCTCATAAGAATACCTCTATTCCTGAGTCTGGACTAGTCCAAGAGGCAGATACATCAACCGACTGAGCACGAGCTCTGGGTGAAGATTTGGTTTTGTTCCTTGTTGTTCCTCCAACCTTTGTCATAGTGCTTCCAAGGGATTTGCCTGACTTGCTACTTTGCCGAGAAACTGGTCGCTCTTCCCAAACGGTTTTCACAAGTGGTGGGGGAGGCTGTCATAGAGACAAATTAACTTTTTTCAGGTCTTGATATGAGAACATAATTATATTTATCACTGTCATGCAGTGTCCCACTTGTGCTTGGGTTAGATTTATTGTCAAGCTTCCATTTCAAGCTTTCCTCACCCAACCATAAGAATGTGAATATGGCTCATTCCTTACCTTTAATGAAAAAAAAAATATAACTATGCCTTCTCTTAGAGTAATAATTGAAGGGTTGTCTGTATAAATGCAATGTAAACTAAGTGACGTTTTTTTTGTATTTCAAATGGTTATTCATCTAATGGTGGCTGAATTCCCGGCAATAAATGGTCCTATAATTCTGTCAAAAAACTCTTGCAGTCATATGCAAAAACTGAAGGTAATTTGATGAAAACAGACCAGAATAGTTTTTTCCCCCTCTGTCTGTTTTCATCCTATAGACTTCAATTTTTGTGTGCCCTGCAACAATTATTTGCATAAGTTATATTTTACACCAATTATTGCTTGAAATAAATTGCTTACCACATTTCCGTATATAGCCTTTGAATTACTTTCATGCCATGTGTCATACCTTGGAAAAATGTTGAGAAAGTGCAGGAACGCTGTACACATTGACGTTGCCATTATCCATCACAGCTGCCACATACCGGCCATTTGAACTGATACTGAAGTTATTTATCATCTACAGATTAAGAAATAGTTAAAACAACACTACTTAAGGTTCACACTCTTTTGAACTCTTCAAACTCCATGACTTTCCAGGACCTCTCCCATGACGTTTTCCATGACCTTGTCCAATTTTGCATGACCTAAAAGTTTATCTGTCACTTTTGAAACTTATCTTGTGAAAACTATTGCTGCTTTAGGGTACATGTATTTCTGACACTTACATGTACATTAATCGCCTTTATTTTGCCCTTGCATAGACATCTGCAATACTTTATTTACCATACATAACTATAATTTCCCATGACTTTCCAGGCCTGGCAAATGAAAAAATTTATTCTTAAATTTCCAGATTCCATGCTCCATATGAACCCTGTAAGAAAAGGATGACTTGAAGAAATAAATTACAGCACAGTTTTATAACTGTGCATGCCACACTGTAGTCCAAAACATTCTGACTCCTGGACTCACATGTATATTACATCATCATCATCATTATTAACCATACCTCATCAGTGCCTCCAATCTCAAACAACTGCTTGCAAGCATGAATATCGATAAAGCGTAGCAGACCATCTTGAGACAATACACCTAGGGTCTGGTAAAAGGGTTTCAAATTAAAAATGATTATCATGTTGAATATTTAAAGAGCAATTAAAAAAAATTAATTGTGAATGCTTTTTTAGCTTATTCTTTTCATCAAATAAAAAATACCAACATCTAACCATCATCTGAGCCAGTTAACTAAAGTATAAGGAATTCAAACAAACAAACAGACAAGCAGTAATTTTTTAAATTCTCACTGGGTGAAAAGTGTCAATGATAAAAAGGAGAGGGTGTACCTGCACCTCAGGATGTTACTTCACTGTCGTCAAATTTCTTTGGATTATTCATTTCACTAAAAAATGCCTCAAGTTTTGCTATGTCACAGCAGTTATGTTGTTTTTCGAGTTAAAACTATACAAAAATCATATCTCATTCCTTTTACTTACGCCTAAAATTTTCCTTCGAATTTAAGACCAACATGTGAAATTAATTTTGGCATGAAGAGTGATCCATAACACTTTTTGGCTATATTTTCCTAAATTAGGTGTGAGAACCAACTTTTGGCCAACTTTTTCAAGTTGCAATCTGTTTTCATCCTTGCCATTCTTATCAACAGAAGGCAGCAAATAGTCTCTGTTCAGTACCAGTGCAATACAGAAATGAACTCTGGCATTAGTTTTGGGTTTCGTGTGGTTTAAAGACTCGATTTAGCATTCCACAGTACATCCAAAATAGTGTGACATAGCCCTTTAACACTAAAATAGTCACAGCACAATGTTACATGTATGTGTTCTTTTGGCCTGATCTCCATAAGATTAAAAATCAACCAAAAACTTAACAGAGGACAGTGATGCAATAAACTCCTCAAGTTATTAACTTAGACCAAAAAAACAACTGCACCACCTTCGAGGAGTTCATTGAACAACATTTCATATCAGCCTGACATCTTTTTACAGTATTTGGAATTTTTACGTAACTGTTATTTTCAAAGGAGCATGCTCAACCAGAATGCATTGCATGCAAAGTTGCCATATTCAACATTTTCTATATTACAAAAAAGGGTAACTATGCTCATTTTGTTTGTTACATTGATCGAATTAGAGCCGCTTCTGTCCATCATTGCTCTGGTACGTTTGCACATGTTTCTGACAGGTCGGCATTGAGGAGCAGAAACGAGTCTCCGGATAATAACAACAACGGCACACAAAGCACTGTTGTTGAGCATGCTCCTTTAAAATTACAGTACCAGTTCATAGCTTTCTCACTCACTTGACTACTCCCCCCATCAAAACTGTTATTTATAAACTCCAGTTGCCTGACAAGTCGAACTCTTGCAGGAAGCTGGATAACATGAAGCAAACGCTTGTTCTCAAGGTTCCATACATGAAGAAAGCGGGACCTAAAAATACAAAAACCCTTGATGCCCAGCACAGTAATAATATCAAAGACACACACGATTGTACATGTTGTAGTTTGAAGTTATTTTTGGTTTGAAATCAGCTGCTTGAACTCAAGGCTCCCTGCATGAAGAAAGCAAATCATATCTTACAATTACCGTCAAAATTCTCACATGTTAACTGTTCACAGTTTACGGTCTGGAAGTCCACAATCCATAAAAATGACGTTTTCAGCTCTTGCCATGTTGATCCTGTGCTGTCTTTAATGAAAATGATAGCTAATTCAACTTTTCTTTGGTATTGTAAAAAACAAACAAATGACAGTTTTCCATGGTCTTTGCTCTTATGGATCACAGAAATTGTCAGTGATTGTACTGTCCAAAACTTGGCAGTGAAACCTAATGAATTTTGAACAATTCATGACCCCATTTCTAAGGTATAAGAGTACGGACCTAATGAGAAACTGTTGTGGACTTTTGTTAAATACTTATACCACTTGTAATGGGTGCAGCATACTTCCATACATAGATACATACATAGATGAGGGCCGTGAATAGGGGTATGCAAATCTACTGATACATGCTAATTTTCTGGACCAATACCTCATTCTGAGGTTATTTTTGTTCAGATCAGGATCAACACTACTTTAAAATGAGTCAAACTAACAACAACATACATGCACTGACCAATGCCAACCAAAAATTAATGATCAGATCCACAATCCAAACTTGCAGACAGACAGTCAAGGATCTGGGCCCAAATTTTCAGTGGATCCAGCATCAATGGCATTTTTTCAAGTCTACTTTTATTGCATAATTTGCAATCTACTTGCTTTTTAGGGCCAAATTTGTTGATATGTACATAGATCCACTCACCTCCACCCCTCCTCCTCCCCCCCTCCCCTTTTCTACATGTACAAGATTCAGTTCAATGACAATTGGACAGGTCTGACAAGACTTGGGACCAACCTTCCACCGGCCACTAACAGCCTCCCATCCCTGGGTGTGGCCAATGCTCTGTAATGATGTTGTTTACTTTCTTCAGGTGGAACTGGCAACTGAAACTTACACTTCAGTGTTTCTGAATCCCAAACAAACAAACTGTCATCTTTGAAACAGGTTACGATGGTGTTGCTCAGTGGCAAGAAAAGAACCTGAAAATTGCGAACAAAAATTGTTTACTTCTTGCAAACAAAATTATGATCACACTGTTAGGGGCTGTATCCCTAAAATAATGGTAATCAGTCAATTTCCTGAGCATTTCCTCGGATAAAAGTCTTGAACATCAATAAATTAATACTGTCTTGCATTATTGTAAAAATTTAAAAATACAGTATGTAATGATTGTCATTGATGATGAGAGTTTAATAGACCAATTTTGGTATTTTAAAATGCAACTTCAAACAATAGACATGACTTTGAGACTCTGGGGGATAAAGTAATCTGTTTGAGTTTTTCCCCAGTGCCTCTAGATGATGACTTTTGTCAAAGAGTGAATTTTAATATATCGAAATTGGCCTATTCCATAAATATTCCAAAAATTACATTTTAATTTTTGAATTGAATAAATTAAATCTAAAATAATTCTTAATTTTACTAAAATTCCTATCTAAGAAGAGGTGCAAAGGAAAAAATTAAACTGCTGGCTTAAAACTGAACTTGAATTACAGTGGAAAGAAAGAAAATTTATTTATAATAAATAGCAGTAAATTCGTAATTCTGTAGACTTCTCATTGTCTGGGAGAATCCCGCGATCCTTAGAGTATATCAGCAGGGTCAGGTCTCATTGATTTTGACAGCACTTACATGTGTATGACATTCTACCAAGCTTAAACAGAATGTGTGGATACATATGTCTAATTTTAAAACTAATTCATCCACACCTGTTGTATTCCAACAGTTTGAGCTCCATTCAGAGTCCTTTTACGGGAAAATGTATCAAGGTCCCACAACTGGGCTACAGAGTTTGATGATGTAAGGGCATAACGACCAGAGGCGTGAACTGATATGCTGTGAATTGATGAATTATCACCTTGCATCCAACTCACTAACTCGTGGGATTCTACAAGTGATATAAAAGACAGTCAAATCAAGTAAAAAAAATCCTTAACACACACTGGCACCCTAGGACAACATAAACATTTACATGTAATAACTTGATGAACAGCTAAGATCGTCCAGATGGGGGTAGACCTGAAAAGCGATTTTTAAGTTAACAGACCTTTTCATGAGTAATGATCATGCACTGGTTTGGGGACAAACAGCACTAAAATTACAGTGAACATGTTGCAATTTGGCTGACTTTGAACCCCTGTAGCTTCACTATGTAAGCAGTATTTTGACAGAGAAAAATGTCTTTTAAAAGGCACTTTTGTTCTGATATTATTTTTATGAAGTATAAAGAACAGATTCAGGCCACAACGACCATAACCGTTCATGTATTTTAAAGTCCTTCTGATCAAAATTATGCAAGTTGCAGTGAAATAAGAAGCAACAAGAGAAATTTATAATTCAAATTTACAGACGTCATACCTGCATTACAAGCCTAAGTTTCCGTTGGATGAATGATATCAATAAAATTATTAAAAGTAGCAGCAAATGTTGGAATCTAGTGCTCCAGCAGTCAGCCAAAAATCCCATAAATCCACTGTAATTTTAGCCCTGTTTGCCTCTCGACCAATACTGGCATCATTAACCAGGAAAAGGTCTCTTGTCCTTTTCCTGTCATCACCTGGACAATCTTTTCAACTCAGACTAGTTAAATTATCTTGGGATAACGACCATGCTTTCCCAATGCTGGCCATCGATCTCAGGCACAACAACCATCACAACTGTTTTTCCACAGTTCAATTGATTGAGTCAAGTTTCTGATTTTCTTAATGCTGATGCACTGTAATACCTGTATCATAGCATCGTAAAGAATTGTCTGCTAGAGCCACAAGTACTTCATTTCTTCTCCGCAGGCAAAAGGAGATGGCCGTGCATGGTGTTCCTGTTTTATGAATCAATGAAAATCTGAAATTGAAAAAAGAAATAGAATAAAATGAACTCAGATCCTGACAACTTCTTAAATCTACATTTAAGCTCAAGTTACAGTAACTACATTTAAGCTTAAACGTTTTGTACTCGATCGTACCAAAGACGATGCTTGATTTGCAAGATTTCCGTACAGGTCCCTACTTCATTATGCTTGCATATTCCTAGCAGAACTCTATTCACGCTCGTTCTTTTTGGAAGAGGGTTAGTAGGAATATGCATGTATAATCAATGTAGGGAACTGTACGGAAATCTTTCCGAAATCTTACTAAAGCTTAGCTTACAAGTATATTTGAAGCTAGAAAAGTTGAACCCCAAGCAGGCATAATCATGACCCATACCAATGAGGTAAAGCTTACCTATTCTTGACTAAATCGAAGACAAAAATGTTTCCCTGGTGATCGCCGGCGGCAAAGGCCTCACCAGTTGTATTGAACGCTGTTCGAAGAAATCTGATATTTCTTCCTTGCAATGAAAAAGCACTTGATGTGGAGTGACTAATGGAGACTACTAATCTATTGAAAACAACAGTTTAAATACGCACGACCATCAAAATGACGTTTAATAAAACGTTTGGCATTGCTTTGTTGCAAAAATCAATCACAACATAAACGTACCCCTCCTCTGGCGATGGCGACGGTTTTCGCTGCCATAGCTTTCCTTCTTCCTTCTTGAAAACGTCCAAAGTTTGCATCATTTTGTTACAAATGCATGTTTGTTTCTCCCGCCATTTTGAAAACATTTCTCTGCTTAGTAACCGCGCTATAAAAAAGACTGGCTTCCAGGCTGCTTTCTATTCGTATTCTCACGGTTGAAACTTGACTTGAACGAGCAAGCGATAGAAGTTCATGCACGCTCAGGAAATAATTTGCATCTGAAAAGATTTACCCCGCAGAAGGCTGGCTCCATTTCCATGTTCTTTGTGACCGCGAGAATGCGGCCTATTGACAAACATGTGATCCTCAGAGAGATAATCCACCTAACATTGTTACGCTCAACGGGGTGGGGTTAAGGGTGGGCTCCGCATGGAAACCGGAAGTGAAGCATTCTCCCATTTAACTGCCGTGACACTACCACATGTGCACCGCTCAGCGTCTTTACCCATACAGGTTAACGATTTGTTCAAAAATTTGGGCGAAACTGCTATACAAGAACACGACAAGTCTACTACCAGTTGAGGTCTGTCGCTCAAAAACGCCGGCAATTTGAAAACCCGGAATTTGACATTCAGCGGGCACCCTTTGACTCTAGTTTCCATGAAAATGTCAAATTCCCCTGAGCCCCCCCTCCCCCTACCCTTGGACTTAACAGATAATTCCATAACAATATCTTACTGCAAACGGGGAGGGGGTGAGAAGACTGCGAGGAAAATGGGGAACAGCAGTACCCTGTAGGCTAAACTGATGTATATACAGAACGACAAAAACGCAGACCAAACCACACACAAACCAAAGACTTTCCATTTTTTCTCTTCGCTTCTTTGCCATTTCCTTTTCACCTGTTGCCAATCGGGAGCAAGAAAACAACCGGTTAATTAAGCTCCCCAGCTCCAACGCTAGTCTCGCGCCACAATCTCACCTTTTCTTCTTTTTTTTTCTCATTTCAAACCCTGATGGTAAAACGTATTTATTTTATTTAAAAGCTTAGTAAAAACTTCATTTGATTTGTGATTTGAGAATTTCTTTTTTATGTCTTAATGCACAAACACTGATGAGGCATTGAAAGCTCGTACCTCTCAAAATCTCAGTTGAATTATTGGTAAAATATTTGAAAAAGGAATCACACCCTAATAAACCTGTAAATTTTGTATCCGTAGAATGTACCTAGACTCTTTCGCTGCAAAAAGGTATAGCACCATAATTAGCTAGAATCACTTGTCCTCGGCCTACAAGCCTCAACTACCAATAGCTATAGGCTGGTAGATACATATTTCCCATTTTGTAATTATTTCTTTAATAAAATGTTGTCAGGTTGTTGCTGTCTTTGTTTGTTTGTTTGTCTGATGCAAACAAACACCTTTAGTTGAGGAAGGCATAGTGTGATCTCTCACTGACTAAAAAAGGGCAAAGGAAAAGACTACAGAAATATTAATAAGGCCGCGTAGCAATCTTGCAATTCATTTTGTACAGCAAAGCGTTCATACGTTATTTGTCTACTAAGACTGGGTTTGAACCAAGAAATCATTCCCTAGAAGCCTTTCCGGCGATGTATTCGACTGCGACCGTGAAACTTGCTCAGACCTTTAAAAGTCTGAGACTGCAGCTTCAATGCCTCGGTTTGATGCTTCCAAAGGAATACTGCATTAGTTACATTTTAATTTACAAACCTTTTATTTAGCAATTATTCCATGAGCCCTGGTTGAATACGAAGTGATAAATAGCCAGCAAGCCACGTAGCGCCACCCGAATTTCGTATCCAACAAGGGTGCATGAAATAAGAGGCCATATCCGAGTTCTCGTCATCCTGTTTTTTGAAGCGAGTCGGATTCGGATAATGGCCTATTGTTTCATTTAATTCTCAACCTCCCGTTCATTTCAAGTCGAGGAAACTTGGCTTTTCACCGAAACATATTAAGCTAAAGCGACATTTGCAGGTCAAAAGTAGGTGAATGGCTGATAACCGAGATCCAGATCTCAATAACAGGTTCCTTTAAATTATGCCGTTCCACAGCATTTCAATTTTCCTTAAGTGTGGTACCCTAGCTCTCCTTTAAGGCCAGTATCTCCAAACCGAATGATTCTCAGGTATTTCTAGTCCGTGTTATCATTATTCTGTTCCATAGCATTTCAGTTTTCCGAGTGTATGGTAACCTTGTTCTTTATTATCGCCAGTATCTCCAAACCTGAGCTGTTTGACTGGCAGATGTGCCTTGTAAGTCAGGAGACCGCTGTCTTCACGCCACACATAGTCATTCTTATCACAGTTGCAACCATGGTTGGAGTCTGCACAAGAGCTGGTCATCCCGCATGCGCACTTACCACTGCCAGGTGTTGCTCCGCCCCAATACCTCATCCTTGAAGAGTCACGTGATACCCACCAAGCACATTCACCCCGCAAAATGATTGAACCGTAACACTCGTACTTGATAAACTGTTCACAGTGTGAGGAGACTGTGGTGAGACTCGCCAGCTGAGACAGACTCACTCCAGTGTAACGAACATCGCGTGAGTAACACCCTGGATCTTCACATCCCTGGACAAGCGTTTTGCTTTCACTGTCGTGACTGATGACTGTCACGCCAACTCCACTCTTGTCAGTCATGTCGCAATACACTGAGAATGGTGCCAGACCTCCCGCACCATCTGGATCAATGACGTAATTTCCACTTTTACTACTGACGTATTTCCTTATCACAGAACAGGAGGCAGCAGTCACCGGAGAATTGATTTTGACTGTGGCCTCTATTGCTGACAAAGAATTAAACGCTCTACAGGTATAAGTTCCTTCATAGGATTTCTGTACATTTTGAAGAACCAGTGTTCCATTTGACAGAACGTTGGAGTCTACGGGAAGTGACGGCTTGCCATTTTTTGCCCAAGTCGTTGTAGTTCTGAGGTCACTCTTGGCGATACACGGCATACTCACTGTAGAACCAATCACTGGAATCAGCACTCGAGGAGGAGGGACCTCAAACCTCAAAGGAGAGAATACCATCAGTTGACCCGTGCCAGTTGCTGATCCCATAATATTCTTCGCCTTGCATATGTACACCCCGCCGTCTTTTCTTGTCAGTTTATATATATTGAGAACACCATTCGATACTGTCGTTCTGTCCTCAGGAAAATTTCCCACTGCACTGGACCATGTGACACTTGGCTGTGGACGACCAGTAGCATTGCAGACGATAGTAACATTTTGTTTCTCTTCAGCAATTATTTGAGTGGGTGATAATAGAATCCTGGGGCCGACTGTCGAGATATAAGAAGAAACAGTATCACATGGCTTTGCGGTTGAACAGTATTGATAACGTGGATGACAGACACATTAGAAGTTCCTGTAGACACTGGAAACAAGAACAAAAGCTAGGAGAGGAATGTAAGGACACGATCAGGTTTCAACTTTGGTTTAAAAATGCTAAAAAAGAAGTTAAGAGCACTAACAATTGGCGCTTTCATACCAAAAAGTGCTGGTTTTCCTGTTAGAGGGTGCATTCAGTTGGAGGGGCGACTTGAAATCTTCCAAAACATTCTGGCAGTATTTCAGTACAAGCCTTGCGTAACAGCAATTGATGTTCTCTTTAGTGATGACAAATCATGGTCATTTGCCACCGCGGCCCAAACTGCACTCTTTGGTGGAATTTCTTGATACCTCACTTGATTAATTAAGCACTTTGGTCAAGGATTTTCAATGCTGTTTAGGGCCCGTACAAACACTATAAGCAACAGTTAGAATTTACAGCCTTAACTGTCGAATTCAGGAGGAAGGAACTGTAACCTAATGTGACCAGGGTGCCACAATATAATAAAGTATTATATTGTGTGTTATAAGTATTAGGGGAGCAGGGTTGGCGCAGTGGTGAGAGCACTCGCCTTCCACCAATGTGGCCCGGGTTCGATTTCCGGTCTCGGCGTCATATGTGGGCTGAGTTCGTTGGTTTCTCTACTCTGCTTCGTGAGGGTTTTCCCTCTCCACAAAAACCAACATTTAATTTGATTTGTTCTGATTTCAGTAGATTTGTAGTCTCCCCAGTTAGTAGAGCACTCGTGCTCAACTAAATAACCTGAGACTTAAATAAAGTGATTATTATTAAAGTGGTCAAGAGCCCAGTCCCTCCTTCTCTTCATTTTAAGAACGGTTCAATGTTGCTTCTTTATAAATTACAAATTTTTAACCTGAGCTCGTTATCTTTTATCTGGACTCGTATTCGTTGGCTAAATGTCCTTCGTTTACTCGGAAAATTATTTGGATATTTTCTTCTTATTCTTGTAAGCCCTACCAGTGCAACAACCAAGTTACTTGGCCATTTAATATTGCTGTGATGAATGCTTCAACTCTTGAATGCATTTATTAACATTCGAACAAAGTCGAACTCTTGAACTTTTAATTCTATTATGTTGCCATGAGAAAATTTTATCTTTTGTGCTAATTAATTAAAACAAAATGGTTGGCAATTAAGAAAACGATCTGTTTCACTATGAAAAACAAAAAACAAGAAAACTGACAATGGTATATGTTTAATTTAAACTGCTCCGAGTCGCTATCTATGAACTGATCGGAATGCGGAATTGTGGGATTGGTGTCATGACCAAGAGGATAAAAACTACTTTCATACAGTTATCCATCTGGCTTGGGAAAATGTTCTCAGGTATTTCTAGTCCGTGTTATCATTATTCTGTTCCATAGCATTTCAGTTTTCCGAGTGTATGGTAACCTTGTTCTTTATTATCGCCAGTATCTCCAAACCTGAGCTGTTTGACTGGCAGATGTGCCTTGTAAGTCAGGAGACCGCTGTCTTCACGCCACACATAGTCATTCTTATCACAGTTGCAACCATCGCTGGAGTCTGCACAAGAGCTGGTCATTCCGCATGCGCACTTGCCACTACCAGGTGATGCTCCGCCCCAATACTTTTTCGTTGTTGAGTCACGTGACACCCACCAACCAAATAGACGACCTCTATTCCGTAAAAATGAACCACGACAATCATATTTAATAAACTGTTCACAGTGTGAGGAGACTCTGGTGAGACTCGCCAGCTGAGACAGACTCGCTCCGGTGTAATGAACATCACGTGAGTAACACCCTTGATCTTCACATCCCTGGACAAGCGTTTTGCTTTCACTGTCGTGACTGATGACTGTCACGCCAACTCCACTCTTGTCAGTCATGTCGCAATACACTGTGAAGGGTGCCAGACCTCCCGCGCCATCTGGATCAATGACGTAATTTCCACTTTTACTACTGACGTTCCTTATCACAGAACAGGAAGTAGCAGTCACCGGAGAATTGATTTTAACTTTAGCTTCTATTGCTGACAAAGCATTAGTCGCTGTACAGGTGTAAGTTCCTTCATGTGATTTCTTTACGTTTTGAAGAACCAGTGTTCCATTTGAGAGAACGTTGGAGTCTACAGGAAGTGACAGCTTGTCATCTTTTGCCCATCTTGTTGAAGTTCTCAAGTCACTTTTCGCGATGCAAGGTAGATTTATCACATAACCAGTCACTGGAGTCACCTCTCGAGGGGGACGGATCACGAACCTCAAACGAGAGAATACCACGACTTGGGCCGTGCCGATTACTGACCCCAGGATATTCTTTGCCTCGCACATGTATGTCCCAGCGTCCTGTGTTGTCACCTCATGGACTCTGATAACCCCATTGCTTACGTAATTTCTGTTTTTAGGCAAAGTACCAACGGACTTAGACCACGTGATTAGGGGTAGCGGCTGACCAGTAGCACTGCATGTGATGGTGATGCTTTGGGTCTCTTGAGCTATTATTCGATTGGATGAGAGGAAAACTTGTGGGCCAACTGAAGAGAAGGATAAAAGGTAAGGAGAAAAGAAAGGCTTCATTTTATATCATATCAGGTAGTGAAGGTGATTTATCACTTCTGGAAAAACAACATGAGGTGGACACGAGGCCTCTTCCACGACTTGAATAATGACCATTTAAAAACTTGCAATTTCTACCGGTGAAGGAATTGCCTTCAGCGAGTGGATGCAACTGGCGCAACGAATTAAATTATTTTGCGCAGCGCAGGAGCAGGAAAAAGCTGGCGGAAATTTTCGATCTCGCCAGCCAACCCGGGAGGAATCGATACGTGATGAGTCACTGTGCGCGTAACCATCGTCATGCTTTGAACTGTTTAGGCATATTTAAGCACTTCGGAAGGCATTCCCACCCTTATGACCGAATTTGTGGCTCAAAAAAAAAAAAAACGATTTTATACCATGGACTTCCTTTGGCTAGAATTAACTTAAATTGTAAGATCAGTTTAAATGGAATCAAGCCGGATGCCTTGTTTTCATGTTGACAAAAAGACAAAAAGCAAAAAGCAAAAAACATAGGAATGCTATTCAGAGGCCTTGGTCGGTCCATATTGGAAAAACTTTACCCGAGGTCTCGCATACGGTGCAGGCTCGGGCCGTACTCGAGACGGTTTTTCCCAAAACGGACCTCCCGGCCGGTGAATAACATATATTTGTTGCAGTAGTGTAACATGCTGACTTTTCTCAAATGATCATAGCGTTCTTGGCCGAGTTGCTCGAAGCAAGGTTAGTGCTAACCCGGGATAAATACCATGACGACTTTGGAGTTTTGATAGGAGTTCACCGATGGTTAGCGCTAACCTTGCTTCAAACGACTCAGCCTTTATCGATAGGGAAGGTGAAGAACTTACACTGAACAGTTAGTTTAGCGCTGGCGTTAACGCTTCCCAGAAGATTTTCAGCTTTGCAGATGTAAACTCCGTCGTCACCAGGTGTAACATCACTCACAATAAGAGCGCCACTGGACTCGACCACGTGACGACCAAGAGGAAGTGATGAACTCAGCTTAGACCACGTGACCTGTGGAGACGGATTACCAACCGCTGAGCATTTCAAGATGGCTGTTTGAGTTTTATTGACTGTTGTATCCACGGGGCGTTGCACGAGGGATGGAGCCGAGATGGACTGGCCCGGCTCACCTTTGGCCCCTTTCATACCCTGCGGGCCACCCGGTCCCGCGGGACCAGGGTTACCCGGCAATCCTGGATCTCCTTTTATTCCCATCGGCCCTTGTGGTCCCTCTGGTCCATGCTTTCCGGGAGGTCCCTCTTGCCCGGGTTTCCCTGGGAGACCTGGTTTTCCCCGGGTTCCGGGTCTTCCGCGTCGACCTGCGTTTCCCTTTGGTCCTGAGAGGCAGAGGGTTTCATCTTTAGCACAGATTTGGTTTTGCAGCAGACGAAGCTCTTCCTTGATAAGCACTTTCACTTCAGGGGCGACTTGAACTGCTCCAGTCTGTTGGGAATTATCGGGTGAAGCGCGTTTCTTTCTTGAGACGGTGTACTTCAGATTTGAAGGAGAACCATCTTCATTTATGTGTTAAAGAGGAACAGGGAAAGATAATAATTAGAGAGATGCCGCGAGACCACGCAAGGGATACGTCGTTGGAGCGGTTTGTGCGCGAGAGTAGCCTTCGAATACGTACAGACACTCTTCGTCGCTCACCCCCACCCCGAAGGACTGGGGCGTGGTGGTGGGTGGTGACGAAGGACAGCTGTATTCGCAAGCTAGCGAGAGAGGACTGGACAATTAATGCAAACCACCACCATCTTCCCCACACTAAAAACAACTTTCCGAGAATCATTTCTGAGATTTGTAACGAGATTGGGCGTAAAGGATTGACAACTACTGAGCTTTTTTAACTCGGCGTTCAACTGTAAATCAAACTATACAAAACAGTCAAAGCAAAGCTCACCTTTTGACTCTTGCGAATGAGTTTCTGGATGGCTGCCTTTTCTATTCTTCCAACTTGCGTAGTTCTGTTTTAATTGTTGAAGTTCTGTTTCCATCTGATTACAGGAAGTGACCGAGTGTGATATAAGTCGACCTTGTTCTTTCATTTTGATTTCCACGTGAATAAGTGCGATACAACAGAAAAGAGACAATAGCAAGGCTGACGTGGAACACAAACTGTCGAGTGTTTTACTTCCGTGCGTTGGCTTTACCTCTTTGCCGCAAGATTTCATTGTCGGCTTCCACCCGTTTAACCGTCGTCTCTCGATTAATAGTTCGCACCGGCTACGAAACGAAGAGGCGCTTTCACAAAGTTTTGAGACACGGACAAAAATGGCTTCTACGACACAGAAGAGGCCAATGTAACTTGAGAAACTGGCAAGCAGCGCAGTGGGACGTGTGTCAGTGATGCAAGGCCGCGCAGATTACCGAGGTCAAGTATGTGAGAATGACCGGCAGTGCAGGAAATTGGAACTTCTCCTTCAAGCGTGAGAAAAGGCACATCTAATGACAACGTCAACTCACTACATCGATGAATGAGAGTTTAAAACAGTTGTTAAAAATACGTGCGAGTTAGAAAACAAGTCTTCAACAATTCAACAGTTTGGTGCTCCAATTTATCGTGCGTACTTCAAAAATAAGGATAAATTTTATTCAACGATGATTTTCGTACACCGGAACTATTACCTCACTCTTACAGCTAAAGAGGATGAAGATGAAGTTGGTTACCAAAGCACGATTACCAGCCGCTGTTTTGGGAAATGAGGCCGCACTCACCCCCCGAAAAGACGGGAGGTAAGCCAAACACGAGTGTGTGGCGGAAACCGACTGAATCGAGCCCAATGTTTACCAAGCTTAACAAAGTTGGGGCGATAATTTCAAGTATTTGCAATGGAGATGAAATTAATAATATCGCACAGTAACTCTGTATTCTTTAACACTCAACTTACTTGGGTGAACATGAATTTAGAAACGCATTGTCTGTTTGCTTCTGACGTTGACAACTTGGGTCGATCCCTCTTCTTGAGATATGCTGACAGACGTTTGAAGACGGAAATACAGGAAGCCAAAAAGGCCGTTACAAGGAAAAACGGCGGTATATGAAATTACTTTAGTCATTACCCTTCCTTTGCTATAATCACACACACACACACACTAAAACACCCGCAAAATCACACCTTCAATGTGAAAAAAATATACATGTATATATGCTGCAGTACACGATTTCACAAAAAAAATTTTTTTGAACGCCCACTTGATGTCCATTCTAATTGACGCGGAAGAAAGAGGGACGGCGATGATAATCTATTTTTTGTTTAAATCGTAAAAGACTGCTCCTTGTCCCTGAGATGAATGCGGTCATGAATAGATGGTAATAACTTCCCGTCCTCCTCCGCGAACCATGAGTACTCGGTCCAAACCTTCTGTCAGCTCGTCCAAAAACTCCATATCTGTTGCAATATTAATTAAGGAAAATCGATACGAATCCACATAGGTAATTTACCAGCTTTTATTTGCTTGAAAGGCAGTAGTCGTTTTCCGCACTACTATTTGAATGTAAGGAGTCTTAAAGGTCGCTCGTGCCAGTTTTGAAATTTTATAACCCTTGTCTGAATGAATGACAATGTTACGGTAGCGTACAAAGTACTCGTTAGTATTTAATCATCAGCATAACCTAAGATGCAACGAGGAAAGCCCTGAAAAAACCTACTATTTTGGCTTGAAAGTCAAGACGAAACTGCAAACTTTCGATAAGACTGTACGAATGGATTCAGTGACGGAAAAGCATTTCAAAACCGATACTTTAAAAAAGTGTTTTCACTGATAGAATGCATTCATTTTCTTAAGGTGGCTCAAACCAGTTTCAACACTTTCAAGAGACTCACTTATTAGGACGATTGACATTACAACACTGAATCACGTATTAGCAATGTTGTGGTACCATATGAAACAGCAATTATTGCTGAATAAAATGCGGTCATTATTGTGACGTAATACGTAACCATGGAAACGCCCTGTTAAAAACACCCTATATTTTGGCTTTAGTTGCTCATATCTCAAAAACGAACTCGGTGACCCCCATTTCTTATTGCTCGAAAGTGCAAAGTTTTAAAAAAATTAGGTGGAGCAGATTCAGAGCCACCTTAAAAATAAAAGAAAATAAGGTGGCTCAGAATCCGCTCCATAGAATTTTTTGAAACTTTGCAGAGAGTTTTATCTTGGTCTGCCGATCACTTTCAAGCATTAAAAAAATGGGGGTCACCGAGTTCGTTTTTGAGATACGAGCAACTAAAGCCGAAATATAGGGGGTTTTTATAGGGCTTTCCTGTTACCATGGTTACGTATTACTTCACAGTAATGACCGCATTTTATTCAGCAATAATTGCTGTTTCATATGGTAACATAACATTGTTAATACGTGATAGTGTTATAGTGTCAATCTTTCTGATAAGTGAGGCTCTTGAAAGTGTTGAAACCGGTTTGAGCCACCTTAAAAACGAGAATTTGAGAGGGGGGTGGGGGGACTTTCAAAACCCTTGGGGCCCTCTCCTTGGTATATTTCTGCCGAACCACCCCCGGGGAAAGAGTAGGATACAGTGGAGCCAATCGTTTCCATCTGCTGGCGCTCCTGGCAGGTTGATGACTAGAAGTTGGGTTCCCGACGATCTCTCCTTCACAAGCTGGTTTAATTTGACAGCTGTGTTCATTCGCCTCAGGTTCTTCTCTTTCCTGTAGAACACAGCACACAGTGAAACAGAACAATTAGTTAGCAATAATCGAACTTAA
>BLFK01000862.1:5584105-5602359 GCA_014634185.1 Astreopora myriophthalma
AAAAAAAAAAAACCCTGAATGGGATGCTAGTCTGTCACAGGGTCCCCCGAAAATGATGGTATGGAGCAAAGTTTCTTGTTTAAAGAAACAACACAATGCCAGAGTGAGGCCTCCAACCACTAAACATGAGGATTAAAACCCAGCGCACTAAGCAATACACCACTGCACCTCTGTCCTTCTTCTGAATGGCATTAGTAACTTATTACAATCAAATGCACTGTATACTACTTACTGGCAAAGGAGTTACTGGTGATGCCAGGAACTCCACATACATAGGAAAGTGGGTTTTTCTTCCAGAATTCTTCATCATTTCCATAAGCATTAGTAAGTAAGGAATCATTCCTTGAACATTCACGATAACTGTCGCTGGCTAACAGCTTGGAACCTAACAGGCAAATGCTGTGAACACAGAAGCATATTGACATGCTAGCTACTTGGTAACAAGAGAAGGGACAACTGAAAACAAAATCAGAGTCCCAGGCAGGAATCCAACTTACGACCTCCGTTAACAGCGGTTGGATGCTTTAACCACTGAGAGTTACAAGAGCTACTTTTCTGTCAGTAATAAATCACAGAAGATGTCAATATGCAGTAAAAACAACAATGGCACACTCGCCTAATGGCTCATGTGCCACTTGTGTCTTCCTACCACAGTTTGACACCTGTGATCTATAACTGAACGCACAGGCACGTGGCAACATGGAATTCTATTTCTTAAATACTCCACAGTACACGCAGCCAGAATGCTAACAGCAGTGTGTAACATATACATAACTTTGATTAATTGTAGCCAAACAATACTGTACACCATATTTATAAATGGCGGACAATAAATTATTTTGTCTTTATGACAATTAGCCTCCCAAACCATGTAGCATGTGCTAAACTGAATTTTTTTTGCCATGAAATGAGGCTTGGAAGTGTAGTTGATATGGACACAAAAGAAGAATAAATTGGGGGCCATTTTTAAATATGGCATATAAGGGCAGTCAATTCAAATAAATGCAAATTTTATAATGCTAGTGGAAGGGCTCAGAGAAAAAAAAATGCTGTAAGTGACTTTTTAGAGCACATTTGGTCATTTTGCAAAATTGTGCCAAACTTTGTGCAATAAACAGTGACTGAGCTATGGAATGACAAACCCTAAGTTGTATGAAGAAAATAACGAAGGAAACAAAAGTGGCACTGGTTGGCATGAGCTATGGGATGACCTATCAGAATAAAAATACGAAGAAATTTCTTGTTGCCCTCTTTTCATCCTATTGTCCTCCTTTTTGGCTCATGGGAAACTTCACCCAGTAATTTTAGTGCTGATGATTTAGTAGAAATTGGCCATGATTTTTCAAAATGACTAAAAAGCCTCACAAAAACAACTTAGGATGTTTTGGCCTGGAGCCCTTCAATTAATGACCTATCAAATTTGCAATGTGTTAGACCAAAATGAAGATGTTAATGGACACATGTCCTCAGCTAACACCATAGATGTATATATTGTAATTCAAAATGAAATTCAGACTAAAATGCTTTCAACCTTGATTGATTATCACTTTGCTTTGTCTCCTTATTCTAACTATTTACAATCATGAACAAGTATGGTTAAGAGATGAAGAAAACTGAGAATCAAACAAGGTTGAAATCATTTTGCCTGAGCGCCATTTTGAGCTACAACATAGACGTACATTTCTGAGTCTAAAGAAGATTACCTGGGCATTTCCCTTGCATGAGCTGAAAAGAATCCGAGATAAATGGCTAATATAGAGAGCAGAACACAGGCCAAAAACAGAGAGGCACATTTGTTGACATACTTTACTCCAACAAACACCACTGCCACAAGTAAAAGAAGCAAGATGGAGCCATACACTCGCATGTTATTTAACACTGATGACGCTGCACCCCCTCCTGAACGTACATCACCAAACATTGACATTGAGGGAGCCATGTATGTCTGAAATGTTGAGGAAAGCTTAATTAAAACTTGAACTATTACAGAGTAGGAAGTAATTTTTAATTGATCCATTCATAACTTTCTTTTTAAACTTACCCTCAGATTTTTTTGAATAGCTTGAGGCAGGTAATATCTCTGAGCACCACCCACCAAATCATGATATACCTCAAAGGCCAGACCACTACAGCTGTACATTCCCTACTGTTTGCAAACCGTGCATGGGTTCTTTAACATCCCACGCAGTTTGTGAGAAGGCTTACCAGTAATTTCAGTATAAAGGTTGTTCTGTATTATTGTTGAAATAGCTTTTATACATTAAAAGGTGGGTTGACAGTCAAGAAAGAGTCGGGTGGACCGGATGGTTGGTGCTTAAACCCAGTTTCTGTTGCATGAAGCGACCAAACAAGGTACTGATCCATAGTAGGGTTATTATACCTCCAGCTGCGTGCTAGCTACTGGCACAAAGTCTACTTCATACATAATGTCTGCAGCTGATAGCCAAAACATCCATAACAAACTCAATATATGGTAAGTCAACAGAACTAATGGGCTTTGCAATCATTTCAAGTCCTTAATCAACATACAGATGTGTCTACTCAAAGTTCCCATTAACGCACAGGTGTGTGTCTTATACGCACAAAAAATGAAAAGGACGCACAGCTTTTTGCCAAAGTGCACCCCAAGGATACAGGAAAAACCAAGATAGGAAACTGGGTCTAGCGGGCCCTATAAAAAAGTCTCTGCGAAATGAAGAAATGAAGAAATGAAGAAAGTAAAACTGTAGAATGACACTTGACTGTGACTTGATACATGTATGTATGTATGTCACATTATAATGTTTGGTTTAATATTACTATATTATTAACTAAGACAAGGTGAGGCTCAAGTAAGCTAATGTAAGAACTGTTGGTATTAAGAAACACAAGGGGCACACTTTATTCCAAAAATAAAGCTTTATTAATTGTGTTACCACCTTGTCTTGGTTTTTGCCTCTCTGCCGACAACAATAAAGTTAAATTTAAGTAATAGGCAGGGGACCCCTGAAAAGCAAAAAGGACCCCCAAGTTTTTGGAACTGGGGGTCCAAAGAACGCTTAACTATCAAAGTGAGTGAGAACTCGGCTACTTCCTACCAGTAAAATCTCAATGGCACCAAGGATATACATGGAAGAAGCAAATGTAGTACCAAGATAAAAGAGCAACCCAACCGCTCCTCCAAATTCAGGGCCAAGAGCTCGGGAAATCATAAAATAAGAACCTCCACCTATAAACAGGAAGTCAAATTTGAAAGATAAGAAAAATTTTGCTTATAAACATTTTTATAACATTGCCTTTATTCAGCAGTCTTTATTGAGTCACTGATAGCATCTAAAGCAAAATGCAAAACATCTTCCCATTCAAGTCTGAAGGTGATTGCCAAGTACAATACACAGAAATCAACTACAGTTAAAGTGAAGCTTATTCTCATGAAGGCAAAGGGAGCATACACACTAGTGATGGAATTGAACAAGATATCAGAGGGGCACTGTCGTGCTAAATTTGCTGTTTTTAGGTGAAAACTGGGTAAAAATCTAATTTAGTGGTTTAGCTCGCACGCACAACATTCCAGACAACCCACTGACAAGATATGAAATATATTTATGGCACAAAGAGCCATTCGTATTTAACTTTTGACAACTTTCTGAAGACACCGTCTACAAACTTGAAAAAAACTGGCCAGTTTTTTCAAGTTTCAATCCATTTCCATCCTCTCCATCCTTGGATGCAGACAACAAAGAATTAATAGCTTCAGTGCACTTCAATGGTTATTGGAAATAAAAGTACAGCATTATTTTTTGGTCTTCATTGACGCAAAGACGTGTTTTACTGTTCTGAAGTTTGACAAAAATAGCGTGACACTGCCCCTTTAAGCTTTCAATGTAAATTTAAGCCTGTCTTTTTTTCAAATGGATGGTTGCCCTGGTGAAAAACCCCACAAGATCTTTAAGGATCCTTAAAGACCTTCAAGGACCTGCTAAAGATCCCTAAGGATACGGATCTTTGAAAGATTTTTGAAGGATCTTAGAAGGATCTTTGAAGGGTCTTCAAAGATCTTCACTTGCTAAACTACATGCAGAGATCCTTAAGGACATTTTAAGGATCTTGTGAGGATCTTACAAAAGATCCTCGTGAAAACAAGTACAAGGATCTTAGCAGATATCCTTGAAGATATTCAAGTAGACCTGTCAAGGTTCTTAAAGATCCTGGCAAGATTTCTGAAGATCCTTCAAGATCCTTAAAGATCTTGGCAAAGATTTCTCGGGATCCTTGTTAAGATCCTCAAAGATCTTTGAAGATCCTCAAAAGATTTTCCCCAGGGTGATGCCGTACTGCCAACCATCCATCATCATTGCATCAACAGAAAAAAGACAGGCTTAAATTTACATTGTTAGCTTAATATTTTATTCAATTCCATGACCAGTGTATGCTCCCTGTCATGAAGGATGAAAACTAAAGACTATAATTAACATTACAAAGACACATAAGCAGACAAATAATATGTCGTTCTGCTTGTTTTGCTGTATGCTCTTTGACCTCTCTTAGAAAAAACTAAAATTGTCTTTATTCATGAAACAATAGAGATCATCTTGGGTTACTTAATTAACCGACAGAAAACTTCTAATTACCTGGAACAACTCCATTCGTAGCTATGGCACTCATTGAAATGGCTGTCAACATTGTCTAACATAGGAAAATTAAAATAAAATTTCAATTTTCAAGTGGTCCTAGTAGTATTGTATGCAAAAATTGAATGAACAAGCAACAATACTGTTGCTGCCACTTTGTAACTTTCTTTTTTTTTTTACATTCAGTGATTCTTTTGGTTTGTTATAGGCATCTATTGCATTCCTTTGTATGTTAGGTGTTCCTTTCTTTTCTGTAATCTCACATTATCATGCCTTATTTAGTTATTCTGTTAAATTATCTTGCATAATTTCGCTTTGATTTATTTACTAGTTATGGTTTTCGCTTTTCAAGTTCACTCGCTTCCAAGCTTTGACCAAGTCATATGCCTTTAGATCTTACGTTGTCCTGGAAATCAAACACTATTTGTAAATGTCCTTCTAGCTTTGCTTTATTTCATGTTGTTTTAGTTTCTTGTCGCTTTTCGTTTGTAATTTATTCCTGGGTAATTTATGTTTCATTTTCATTCGTTTTGTAGCAACCACATCATTCAATTAAATGTTATGTTGTGTCAGTTAAGAGCACATTGGGACTTTGATTTTTGGCCTTGACAAATACAAAGTGGTATGCTACAAATTAACAGCACGACATTGGAATTCTAATAAGTAGTTTCTTCGAAACACATTTTAAGATAAAAACTAGCGAAAATATACGACGTTTCGATCTCACTGAGATCATTTTCAAGTAAAAAAAAGGAATAGAATTTTGCATATAAGGAGTAAAATCACACGTGAGAATATAAAAGGCGATAAAATATGGAAATATGCACTAAGCGTTACAAAAATACCTGATAAAAATAAAAAATACAAAAGGCTACATAACAATAGAACAAAATATTTTACAAAAGAATATATAAAATACTCCGCACTATAAAAATAATTTTGCGCGGATGGAGTCAGACTGCGTGTTCAAAGTTGGCTTTAGTTCTTTCATTGGAATTAGCAATGGTTTTGGCTATTCGTCCAATGAATCTAGGTCAAATTGGAATGCATTTAGGTCAGAATCTCCAGTTTCACTACCAAGCCTCACTTTCAATGCATTTAAAACACATGCAAATTGCACTGATGCATTCACAAAGCACTGCCAATTAAAAGCATGCCCACCTGAAATATAGGAAAATTGTTGCAGTTTTGAAAAGAATTTTTCAGAAGCAAGGCTTGGTGGTCAACTTTTGCACTCTGACATAATCATGCAGAAGGTGTATAGTGCCCTAAAATTATACTACAAAATATATCGGGGTGGTAAATGACAACTGGGGAGGTCAATTGCATAACCAGCTTTTTAGATTGTTGTAGGCCCAGTCCCTCAAGGCCACATCATAAAATAGTTTTTGGTTTCAACATTTATAAAAGTCATATTAAAAAAGCCAAGAGGGCTGAAGAAATTGTAGGCCCGGGCCCACGGGCCCTTAGGCTGGCTACGTTCCTGAAGGTGTGAGGGAGGGGAGCACTGGTGGTTCAGCACCATTGCCTAGACTGGCTTCTACAACTGCAATGATATTTGTTTTGGATACTCACACAACAGCAACAGATAAACACAATTAAGAATGCTTGTAGGGTTCCCGCTACCCCAACTATCCATGACAGACGTATAAACAGGATCACACCAAAGATGTTCTGGATTGTAGGTAGATACACACCCATAAGGGTGCCCATTTTGGTGGCCTGGAAAGTAGAGAAACGTTATACTCTAAGCAACATTTTTTTTTTCACGGAAATCTAGGGGCTGTAGACAATATTAACTTTCACTTACACGTTTCGGCATTGATCAATCGGTTCAACAAAGACGTAAAGCAAATGTATTCATAAAACTCTAAAACGTTAAAGGAACATTCACATGTACATTGATTAATTTAACTTAACAGCTGACTTAAAAAAAAATGTCTTAATTACAGTACTCAACTTCGTTCATAAGCTTATCAGGGTAGCGATTACAACGATTAAAAGAAGCATTTTCGCATTTATTTTTGAACAAAGTGAACTTATGGCCGTCAAACAACAACAAATGCTATTCGCTAATTTGCATACAGCTGCAACAACGACCCTAATTCAAACTGAATGACTTGTTTTCCTTTTATACCTGGGAAGCTTTTGCTTCTGTTGGTTGATCTCCCTCATCATCCACTTCCAGTGGAGAAGCCACAGCTTCGTATCTCGATAAACTCTCAAGGAGTGTCGAAATCCTCGGTCTCTTTTGGATTTCATCCTATACAATACATAGATTTGAGAGGATTAAAAAGGACAGCTCACTTGGTACAAGTGAACGACTGCCATAAACTAGACTAAAGCTTAAAATATAAACAGAAGAGGTTATAAATTTACCTCGTATAAAGCTAAATTTCCCGCCTTTCCAGACACAAGAAAGCCTTTGTAGCTCTCGTTTGTTTTTTTCTCTGGCGCTGACGACAATCAAAAGAGAACAAAAATCATCCGAGTGCGGCAAAAACACAGAAATAATTCAGCGTGTTTAGTCTTTCCCTATAAAAACAGTAGAAAACACCTGGGGAACAAACACAGGTAAAACACCCCAAAACAGCTGAAGTGTGACAAGGAATAATACATATTTTCGTCGCACGTGGTCTCACTTTTCCACGCAAAAATGTCACATAAGCTTACATGGCTCGATGATATTCACTTCAATATCTGTTGACAGATTCACTCGTCTGTGAGTTTCCAACGGTTTTTGAGACCCATCACCACCATCTGCTTGAGTAACTTTGAAACGATTTTCAGACATGTTTCACAAATGCTACACTTAAAAGACACCACTAATGGCCAGTTCAAAGTCTTGGTTGCCAGTCACAAGTTGTGGTTTCGCACTTACCTTGGGGGGTGGGGTAAGATATACAGGTGCACGGAGGGTGTCAAAAGGGAGCAGTAGGGAGCTTGCGAAACGACGACGCCCACGGCAGGGAGAACGCCACAAAACAAAAGGTTTAGTGTGCAAAAACAATGGCTCTGCACTTGCGTTTTACATCTTAGTACACTTCATTGTTGTAATCTCATAGATAAGGACGTGAAATGACCGACTGAATTTAAGGTTATTTGCGTTGGAGGACGTTAGCCCATGACGAGGATTTTTTTCTTTTTCACTCTCTACGCTTTAATAAACCGCTCATACCAGTTTAATTCCTCGACAGTCACTGCATATTTTGAATGTGGAACGACATGAAATAGTTGCGTAGTGATCCCAGTAACGCGGGAACTTGTATTTAGCCGTTGTCGTTTGTAAGCTGCCTAAAAATCCCGTAATGGCTTTTTTTGACGGCTTCGCCATCGCAGAACACATGACTTCAAAAATACGGTACATCCAGCCATTTGTTCTTTTCTGGGCGCATATCTTAAAACAAGTATTTAAGTCTCACTTATATGCGTATCAACGTAAACGATTCTTTTTTCAGAGCTCCTTTACAGTTGTCTCACAAACCTGGGGAGTTGCGTTCGATTATCGGGGCGCTCCTCCCTAGAAAATTCCGACGTTTTCCGAGGGAAATCTTCCCCGAAAAGTAAATACAAAATAAAAGCCTATGTATGGGGCATTTACGACAGCGGGTAGAAAAGTTACAAGTGAAAATCATGCCGAATCACTACAACGAGAAAAATACACCAGACGGACAATAAAATGATAACACCTTCAGGTAATACAAATAAAAATCTCTAAGAATTTTAAGACTGCTTGATTTCACTTGCGCGTCCAGTTGCGTATACGAAGCACACCGAACAAATAGAATGATAAATTGCTATATTTGCAAGGGCGCCTGTAGGCGTACCTTAGTAGGCACAGACGTTTTTCTTCAGCTACTGGTGTGCTCTCAACAAAGTAAAACATGCCCCATTGCAATCATCCCGTTTTTGCAAATACAGCTGTAATAGAGCCTCGACGACCACGATAAACTTTTTAAGAAACTGTGCTCACAATTTATTAAAGTAGGTATGAACTACATGTGCAACCTCGAAGCGTGACGACCACAGTTCACAATTGGTAGATATTTCCGACCTACCGGGTCTGCATGACTTCTGTTTATTTTTTCCTGTTTTGTTATTATTATGGGCAATAAATACACAATGAACAGGTTTTTTCTTTTTTTTAGTGCTTATACAAGTACAAATTTTTCTTCGCGCTGGCTTCCGTGAAATAGCTCATGAAAGCCTTGCTTAAAAATCATGCATTCTCCAACAACATGCCCACTTCGGCGAGATATTTAACCCTTTAGTGACATCTTGTCAGTTCCCAGCAACAAGCATCAGCCGTTTTCTTTCAACACTTTACATCAATAACCTAGACTACATTCTTTTTGCTTGGAAGGTGTTCCAGTAATCTGGATGAGCTGTTTTTCAAATTGTTTGCAAGAATTAACTTCTGGTTGATAGCCACACTGAAAGCCCACGATTTTTGAGACCAGCCCAACAGTTTCCTGAATTTTTTACTTAGCCGAATGCTTCTTAATAAAGTTGATCAATCCATTGGTTGAGGAATCGTGTGAGGTCACTGGGCCTGGAGCTTCAAGCTCTGGTTGAATCGCTTTAGCCAGCTGTTTTCCTAATTCAACACTGCAAAAACAAGATCACGGGAGACTTACTGACAAGATCACACCTGTACTCTATGAACATAGCTCTCTTTGTTCATCATCAAGTCTCGATAAAGTTATAGCTATGACAAAAACATATTCGACAACACCCTAGCAAATCGTTAAAATGTTACAAATAGTTTCGAAGCAGGCGGAAAGAAGCGGCGCGTGGCCCAATGGTTCGGGCGCAGATTTGCACGCGGAAATGCTCTAACCACCAACTGGATTCATCGTTGGTGGTCCCGAATTCAACTCCGCCACGCTTGGTAAATAGTTAGTTGTTGTTCTGTTTATTTTAATTGTTACTTTCTATACACGACCCCACAAGCTTGAATCATCAAATATCACCGTGTATAAATAAAGGTTCTTTACCTTTTTTTGTTTTTGTTTTTTTACTCAAGTTCCAAGCTAGAGTTTTGGAACCAATCCCGCACACAGCTTCATATTCATTCAACTTACCCCCACTGGTCAAAGGAATTTATGTCCCAGACGACGCCTTGGCAAAATATCTTGTGTTCGTACATAGCTAAACAACGACAAAACATTTGGAAGTGTCGAGAACATCATCCCAAATAATCCACAATTTATGACTAACGTATGCTGTTTGCTACGAAATAAAATTGCGCATTTCCCGGGAGCAAGATAACCCTTCCCGCGTTATAAGGACTTTCACTCACTGGAGAACATATTCTTGAAAACAATTTCGTTGCATGGAGGCAATTTCAGGAGCACAATAGGCCTTATCACGGTTTTAGCCGCCATCTTGACGGGTAGGCAAAGCGTAGAGAATTTACAGTGTTTGTATGGGGATCCGATGTCAAATAATATTCGTAAAACGTCAGCTCTGAAAAAGTTAGGAATTGCGAACTTAAGACACAGGGCAAAGGATTATACTGACCAATTGTTAGGCACTAATCTTCGCTAGACGTTGCCCGGTAGCGTTTCCAATTTTTCCTTATATTTGTCTGTAATTGTTTTCACGGGAGTTTTCAATCCGCGGGAAAACTGTGGGAAAAAATTACAGACACATATATCGAAAATTTGGAAACGCTACCGGGCAATGTCTAGCGAAGATTAGCCCCTCACGATTGGTCAGTATAATCCTTTGCCCTGTATCTTAAGTTCGCAATTCGTAATTTTTTCAATTATAACACCGAATTCTTATATTCACCGCTGAAAATTATTCTAACACCCTTTATAAAATAACTAAAGCAAAGCACGCGTTCTGATTGGTTAATTCAGCGTCTACTATTTGCCCATGGGTGTACGCTGCTGACGTGTGTGCTAATTTTCGCGCGCTTGTTTTCTCTTGTCATGTAAGACTACACGAACATTTTTTTGTGATGTAGCTCAATAAAAGGACTTCTGTAGTTCCAATGTCTCAATGTTATGTTATAAAACAAATGGTAAACGCCATCCATAACTCAATAGTGCACGATATGGCGTTTACCATTTGTTAATTGTTTTACTCCCGCTTCATTCCATGGTTTTTAGTTTTCTACTAAGCAACTCACCGATCAAAGCACCCAAGATGAAGGGAGTCAATTTTTGAAACAATATGGAATTAGTTGGCTTATTTCCAAGAAAAACCTACGAAGAAAAAGACATATGAGGAATTCAACAGTAATAAACTGAGGCGGAAGACAATTTTCAAGAGTTCGCATTCAAGAGTTCACACTTCTTTAGCTAGTGGCAAGGGGGAATTTCAGACATATATGATGGCACATGCAGCCCGTGCAGTATAATTCTACTCTCCGTTTTTGTGTGTGCGTCTGTAAACTGGAACGATCGACTCAAAGACACCGAAATCAGGAGAACTTCCTAAAAAACAAACTAAAACTCATTTTTTGCTTAACTTTTTCCTTTTTTAACAATTTCGCAGTCATCTGTGTTAAGCCCCGACTCTACGATCCAGCATTTTCGTCCAATCTTGTGTTTGGATGAACATGTTTGACCGTTTCTTTTGCCTCAGCATTTGTTTGATCTAGATCAAACATTTTCCCCCGACATTTTGCGTTGCGAGCAAATGTTTGACCGTTTAGCCACCCTGGCCAACCCAGCTTTCGCATAACGTTGGACGAAAATGTTTGATCGTTTGGCTGGGGCCAGGTCTTGAATTCTGAATCTCGTGAAAGCTAAACTATTCTTGCTCATCGCTGATTATTATTGCACTTTTTCGCAAAGGACTATTGAACACGATACTTGGCCACATAGGGAGTGTTGAATCTTTTCAACAGGGGATGTAATGTACCTTATGAGGTAAAATTTTTTCTAATGTTTCGCCAGTCTTTCCACTCTTCTCTAGCTCGGCCCGGGCTTCCTCGGTTGTCTTGCCTTTCATCAATGCCTCCGGCTGGGCCAAGAAGTTCGCTAAAAGGATCTGTCAGTGAAAAAATAAGCAAATATTATCCGTAAAACGTTCAGCAAAATACCTGCAAGAATCATCTGGAATTGCAAAGAGGCATAAAATTAAGTGCAAATGGTAGGGATAAAAATAGTTTGGAATATAGATAAAACCATTAGTATGTGCGATCAGGAAGAAAAAGAAGCAAAAAACGTATAGATACAGAGGCTCAGAATAAGGCGGTCTCAGTGCGATATCTACAAATGATCTTCGTGATTAATTTCTCACTCCCTTTGAATCCCAAAACGGCAGAAGTTTATTCACAACACCACAATTAAATTTCATACTGGGGACAGCTTCCAGTGTACTTGAGCGACTGCTCCGCTTTTTGTTTAGGTTTTCTTTTTTTTTCCTTGGGTACTGATTGGTAGAAAACTCTCGAGGTTCACACACAGAAGCAAATGTCAATCGTGAATTGGTGGCATGCGCTTCCCCTCCCTTGGCGTTACCGTGTGATGAAGTCCATTCGCAATTGGATTCTGAGTCTCGACTGGCGCCAAGAAGTCTGCAGGAATTAACTTGGTACCTGAGTAAAAAATTGAAATAATCGAGGACAAAAGCGATTATCATTTGCTGGAACTTGAACACAAAAACATTGACTAAACGAGCTTATACGATCAGTCCAGTCTCAGTAACTGCTGAAATTTACTTTAGATTCTATTACAAACTTGGCAGACACTTAACGCGCCAATTACTACACGTTTCAGCCCTTGACAGTATTGCCTCGGCCCCTCATCCTGGCCATCAAAACCTCCTCACCTTCTCTTGACGACACAGGGCCGAAAACTTTCCGCCATCTTGCCTTTGCCATCCTTTTGGCTATTGACGGGCCCCGTGGGCAAACAGTCAAATGAAGTTGGATTTAATGTTCAAACATTCCTCTACCCAACATTGTTCGACCGATTTATTCGCAAATCTCACCAATTTTTTTTTTGCTCCAAATCGCATCCTTTTCTCAGCCCATCAAAATGGCCAAATTTTGGCCTGAAATCATACTGAAGTAGATAAACAAATATAAATATTGACAAAAGAAACTGTGATTTCAAAATGGGTGTAATAAGATGGTAACTGTCCTTCGTATCGTGCAACTTTGGTGTGAAATCATACTTGTAACTTCACATCACGCGTATCATTTCTGACCTCATAATATACATGAAAACATTTTTCGATTCTGATTGGCTAAGAGAAATGCAGTTTTCAGGGAACCCGATGCAGAAAAAAGGTAATTCAGTGGAGAAAAATGAAATTCAGTGCAAAAAAAGAAAAAAACTCTTTGCGGCCTAAAAAACTTTAAAAACATTGAAAAACCTGTCGTTTTGACTGAACGCCTGATGATATATTTTGTTAGTATCTGAAAAAAATCACTCGTGCTTATTTATTCCAAATTGCACGCGATATCGTGTGATTACCTGTACAAATTGTACTCCACTCATGCAGTTCAATTACCATTATGCATCACACGACCTAAACGAACGCGAACTAACCTTGATGAATGAGCTGATAAAACGCGTGCTGTCCATTCGTACCAGGCTCTCCCCAAACGATAGGGCCGGTGGAGTAGTTCACTTGTGCTCCATTGCGCCTTACGTATTTACCATTTGACTCCATGTCACCCTGACAAACACCAAAAGAAACGATTGATTGTTAACAACAGAGCGCTCAATTATAAACTTAAAAAGCCAGATAGCTGGACGTTTTCTAGCTCATCGGATTACTAATTTAATCCTGCGAGTGAGGCAAGTTAACTGGGTTCAGGGGACAACTTTCTCGCATCCAATTTTTCAAATGAGATCCGAAAAGCTCTTTCCATGATACCCTCAACGCGATTACTGTACATGGGGAAACTGCACTTCATTGCATTCCTACCCTTCGAGCAACGGTATAGTTTCTTATCCGCTTTGGTAGCGAAACGAGACTGGTTTCGCTACCAAAGCGGATAAGAGACGAGAATTACATTCGTAGCTTTCAAAGCAAAATCAGTTTTCCCAAGAATTGGAAAGAAACTTAATCCGAAGGTCATACATAGGTTCCACTCCTTTCACGAGCATTCGGATTTTCTCCCGAGTATGCCCGCTCCACTACTGACAAAATTCAAAGGAAACTTACTTGCTGGAAGTAGGCGGCAAAACGGTGCATGTACTGAAATGAGAATAATTCCAGTCAAATGACAACTGTAAATAGAGCAGTTTTCAATTAAGTGTCGAAAGTAATTACGCGATTGCTTTGGTTTTGGTCGCCCTGTGGTTGAATTTAGAAACTTGCGCGAACTTTTCAACCAATCACATGCAAAACCGTGACTGAAACCATTTGGAGACTTCGTCACTCTCGTTTTACTCCTAGGAAAGATTGCGTGACGAGCCAAAGACCGTCTGCGAAGGAGGCAAAGGAGTTGGCCTCCAAGATTTAATTAACGCCTTTGGTATAAACGTCTGGTATGAATAGGTTTAAGAAACAAATAAAAGCGAAATACTGCTGGAAGAAATTGTCATGGAGAAAATAATAATAATAGTAGTAGAAATGCGGTGCACGGAACTAGAGTAAGTATCTGACTTTGCGTAGGGAAAATGTCTCGTTAATTAGTGGCACTAAATCACCAAAGGCTTACCTGATCATAAGGGAAAAGGCCCTGCGTCTGAGCACCAAAGAAGTTATTATACCATACTCCGAGCATTGCAAGGATAACAGGTACCTGTAATATGTCATAGTAAATTTGTCTGCCGAAAATACCAGATAATAGCTCGGTAGGGTACTACTACTGCTCGGACTTATCGTTAGGTGTACTTCTGAGTTCAGTGAAGCCTCGTTTTTGAAGCTAGCCCAAGTGGAAAATCGTTGTAATTAGTTTTGTTCTTGATATGAGAAAAAACTAATTTTCGTAAGAAAGACCTGGACTCGCTCTGTAAAAGAAGCTGAGGTGAACTCGGAGCTGATCTATTGAGGCAATAATTGTTATTTTATAAAAAATGGGATCTTGATGCAACCCCATGAACAGTGGTGATAAATGCTGGGAAGAAACCACTGTTCACAGGGTACTCTTTTACCATCTGTGTGTTTTTTGCTATTTCTGATGGTGCATCATACATGCACTCATCATTATTTTCATCTAAGGCTAGTCGAAGAAAAATAAATAATGAACACATAGATGATTACTCACATTTTTTTCCAAAGGAGCTGAACAGAAGTGATTATCCTAAAATAAATATTTTTAGTGCATGTCAAGTTCTTGGCAGAATGTACGTTAGGTTGAAGGCAAAACGTTTCTTGCAGGTATTATGTTTAACTATTGATATTTGTTTCATGCTTGAAAACTGAAAGGACTAAAACTACTACATTGCTCAATTTAAAATTCATAAACTACTCAATAACCATAATTAAGTAGATGCACAATAACTAACCATAGCATGTGCACCAGAAAGGAGAGCCTCAAAGTTATCCATACCTACAGTATAGAACGTTTCAAAAAGAGATGGGAGAAATGAATTGAAAGGCTGCATCAATGAGAGGGATTCATTAATAGAAGTGCTGTATGCATAACAATCTTAAGTGACTTTTTTTGTATGTTGGTCATTTCGTCAAGTCGCCACCAAATGGCAACCAGCTCCCTGCAATGGACTATATCAAAATTTAGCCAAAAAAGGAAGGAAGGTTGATTGCTCTCAGAGAGGTGCCACTTATATTACTGCAGCTCTAAGTTTGGTCAAGACTGACAAAATAATGCAAAAAAAAGGGTCACTTTTGGCAGTTATCCATACCAAACCCTTTAAGCCCAGTTCCCACTTGTGCGATAAGCATGAGCACAAGCAACACATGCAAACGCACTAGCGTTTTGCTCATTAGCACCTTTTATTAGGACAAAAGACACCAATCAACAACAAGTTAATGCATCTGCGTATGTTTCGTGTGCTTATGCTTATCGCACAACTGGGAACTGGGCTTTAATAAACAATTATAATGGGGAATAACCCTTTATAATAGTTACTATCTCCTTCCTACGTACTTGAGCTTGGAAATGATGGTGTAATAGGATATTGTGTGACAAAACAGGCTTATTTTTATCACTGGAGGGTGATCAACATGAAAATAATTTCTGATTTCATTTTGAAAGAAATGATTATGAGGATGAGGATCATTATGAGGATTATGAGGATGAGGATCATTATGAGGATGAGGATCATTTCGTCAGTTGATTTAATTTTGTTGCTCATTTCACCTTTGCAGAGGGATTTAATTTCTTTCTTTCTGGCATTTTGCTCTTTGGAGTTTTCAGTTTAAAAAAGTAATATTTCTTACCAATGTAGACAGCAATTGACATCCCTATGGCAGACCAAAGAGAGTAACGCCCTCCAACCCACTGGAAAAATAAATAAAAGCAACCATAACAATATCAAATCAAAATAAACACAATAAATACAATAATAAATAAACACTTAATTGACCACTCCCCTTGAGGGGCTTTTCAGGGCCAATGGAAAAAAAAAAGGGTTCAAATAAACATACCGTCAGTGTGGTAAGAATCCCAATTGGTGGGAGTGAGAACAGTTGCCTATTTACAAGCACAGCCAAGGAGTTGAACCAGGGATTACCCAGAAGAACTCCAGCTAAAGGTCAGAGCAGGACTAGAACCGGGGCCCTCTAGGTTACAAGTCTGCTGGGGCCCCGTGCTACCTCCTTCAATCAACAAAAAAATAAGCTTTTTGATGCACTCCACTTGTGCCTAGTCTGGCTGTAGAGGTGGTGTTTATGTTCCCTCCAAGTTTCATGCTATGGGTTTTGAGAGTAGCCATCTTTCCAGGAATTTTCCCACGGACCTTACTTGGGGGTAGGGAAAGGGAGTAGCTATGAATGGAAGCTTTAAATGAGGCCTTCCAAGGAGTTTTGCCGACAGATGACATGACCTCAAAATGTGGCAACAGTCTTTTTCCAAAACACTGACAGCTGACAGGAACTGACAGAAAAAGGGCAACATTTTGTTACAGCAACAGTGACGAAATATGACAGCCAGCGACAACATCCCTAACAAAACTGGTGATGTGCTGGCTCTAAAACAAGCGACAGAGTGACACCTGGGAACTCCCCTGGAAGGCCTCTTAAAATATGAATGTCAAGCAAGGATTTCCTCCATAAATTTCCTTAACTAACCAAGTGCCGTGACTGCTAATGAAGATTACTTACATCCCAAAAGGCAAACATGTTTTCCTTCAGAATGCCAAATTCTTTGACCTTCTCCTACAGGCAACAGTAATGTAATAAGAAAGTTTTTTTTAGTATGGACACAAAACCAGCATGGAAGTCTCCACAAGCAAACATTATTTTAATATTTTAATAATTTAATAATTTAACAATTTACCATTTACCAGGAAGTATTTAAAAATACTACCCGGTTGATGTGCATTATAAAGTTTATAACTATTCTAACAGTCATTGAAATTAAGAGATTATTGATAAGGCATACCTCATTTGTAGAGAGAGCAATAAAGTGCTTAGCAACAGCTGATTTCTGTCAAAGAAAGGGATACAAGATTTGAATTACAAGGCCCGTTTCCCCCGATATTAAGTAATCTTAGAAAACAGGAAAAATGAAGCACAGTTATACAGCATGATACACTGTATGTCTAGTGATTTTTCAGTTCAATCATCAATATTATTTTGAATAGATCAGGAAATCACATGAACTGCAAGAGAGTATTATATAAATATTGATTTGATTTCTGACCAGCTGATGATATTATAATTAAAGTTTTCCATACTATCAGCTGGTGGACATTACTTACATCCTTGAGTGTTTTCAAAAGCCAATCCCTTGCTGATTTGGCATTTGTTATAGTTTCTATTGTAGTAAATGTCTGCAAAAACCATAACATTTGTACCAATTATAAGATCCGAATGAAGGAGAGAAAATTATTCATTCACAAAGTAAATGCATTGATTACATATAATAATTTATACATGTATAAGGTGAATGAACTAGATAAGCAGTCTGCAAAGGAAACACTAACATTTGGCTGAAATAAAAAGGTACAAATCAGGAATCACTACTGAAAGACAGACTGAATAAGTTACCTTGCAAGATAAAACAGGTGCATGTCCTGAAGATCTAAAGAAATCAATACAACCATTGTACCTTTGAGGCAACAATGAACAGCGTTGTTTCTGGATTCAGTGTTGCTACAGTCTTTGCGAGATGGGTTCCATCAATGTTGGACACAAAATGGACATGCAGGCCTTCTTTGCCATATGGCTTAAGAGCTTCTGTTACCATCAGAGGTCCCTAAATTAAGAGAACAGTTTTACCAACAAATTAGTAAAATCAAACTTGATGAATTTTGTTTAAATCATGGACACATAATGTTCTTCAAAAATTACAAGTACTGAGCTTAATAAAGATTAATTTGATCTGATTCAACTTGATCTGAGTAGCTGTCACAAAGCAGGTTGGTACGTACAGAATGCAAGTCACGTGTCACAGGGAGTGCTGAACTTATCAATACCAGTAAATTTCCACCTGTATGCATGTATGCAGACAAGTTTTAAAGGTCTCCTGTTGTAATGATTTGTAAGTTTTTAAGCCCCTCCTCCCCATGGGAGTTACTAACTCCAGTTGGGGGGGGGGGGGGG
>BLFK01000862.1:5612686-5634654 GCA_014634185.1 Astreopora myriophthalma
ATTGGCAGACTTTAGGCAGGACTCGCTCCCACGGTCGTGGGAACGAGGCAGATCAGATATACGACAGTTGCTTCAAATACTATTTTTTCTTTCTTCTGCCTCGCCCTTCGGTCGCCGTTGCGCCCCGCTCCGCGATATCTTCTGGTCCGCCTTAAAAAAACGCTCAGAAAACGCGGCACCCGTTGTACAGGCTACCTTTCGCTGTAAATCGACGTTGGTGATTCTTCCCGTTTCTTTCTTCATCTTTTCAATCCTCTCGTGCGCCATGTCAAGGTAAGATTGAAGATGGCGCCACACCAGACTAAGCCGCACACCACAAAACAACAACAGCAGGACAAAGCGGAGGTTGTGGTATCCTTTCTCTGTTAATCTGAAATCACATGCACATCAAAAAGAAATGGAACGTCAGTGTGAATCGACAAACCTGTGAGAAGTCCCAAGCGTAGCAATTACTCAAGTAAATCAAAAGACAAAGACGATCAGATTAGTCAATCAGGAATCGAAGAAAATACAAATGGCCGCGGGCGCTAAGCGAGGGAAAGCGCGTACGAGCCTGTTGCCCAGCGTAGCAAATACTATGAGAGAAATTACGACGGCACTTGCAGCTTACCAGCACAATCAAAAGTTCTCTCTGGAGGCATTATTTTTACTCACATAGGTTGACTGTCTTTGCTGCCGAGGTCTGCGTGCCATGAGCCGGTCATCAGGGGTCCTTGTACAATGGGCGTCACCCACAACAGGACAAGAAACAAAGGAGCCAAGAAGTTGAAATGTAGAAGGACCCTAAAAGGACAGGAAAATCACAAGACAAAATAGATCAAGAGAAACAATCCGTTTACGTTGCAAGTTGCGCCAAAAAGCGTCGGAAAAACACAAGACAGATGTTCAAATTTGTTCTTCAGATTGTGCCAAGCGTCTCTTTACGGTTTCTTATTTCCAAATTTTGCATTCATACAAATGTCATCGCAGTAATCAGCAACTGCCAAACGTTTTGTTAGTCACAACAGGCCTTATATGCTTGCTACGTCGGACTCCCAAATTTCACTTTGGAGTCCTTTTCATCATTGCTGCTTCAGGAATTCATTGATGTTACTCTGTGAGGTCGAGCTGTTCGAAACAGGTTTAGCGCTAACCTTGTGTTAAGTCCGATTAGAGCGATTTTCAATTGAGTGACGTAAAAAGAAAAAAAAAACAAAGTAATTACAGACTCAGCCAATCACGTCCTGAAGGAAATCCACCCTCCGGCCAATCACAAATTGAAGTTAATTCAAGACTTGGTTTCACTAGCCAATCAGAACGCAAAGCAAGGCAAGGCAGCCGGCACCAAGCGCGGGAAAACGAGAGTTACTACGTCACAACTGGTTTAAATTTGGATCTAATAGGTTCGCGCCAAGAGTTTTGACCCAATAAGGGAGCAAACCGAAAGCAAAATCAAAGCAACGCGTGACACACAACACTCAGCACTCAATGCTCTAAAAAGGTGCATATGTTCCGTAGAAACAATGTAAAGCTTGGAAAGCTGTGAGTGTCGAGACGCAATGATTCTCATTTTTCTTTTATGACGAGGGGTGACGATATGAAAAAAAAAAGGACGGAAAACAAAGTAGGGATGAGATTTTACTAATGTAAAGAGTAAGAAAGGTTGTGATTTGACTTACAACATGATACGCGTCTCTTTGCAGTAAAAAAGTGAATCCAGGTACATGTTCGCCAAACGCATGCCGGGAAAACTAAGAAATGCTCCTAGCACAGCGGAGGTTACAGCCAGCAACAGTTTGAACATCCACATTGGAGCTGGACCACTGCAGAATATGACAAAACAGACTGAGATACTGAAAACCATTTGAGCTTCGTTCCATGGTCAGATCGTTCCACAGTAAGATCTATGTTACTGTTTAAGAACTCCTTAGATGAGCAATCACGGACAAACTGTATATTGATTCCACTGCTAATACATTACTAACGCAAAGCAATCTTGAAACGTACCAGTAATAACAAGCACATTTTTTATTTATAATGTGTGAACTTAGTTAATTCGAGGTGAGACGAAGCATTTGGAACGATCTGATCTTGAAAGGAAGGGACCGGATACCGTTTGGCTGATAGCTGGTTCGACTTTGCGCCACGATTATAAATAGCCAACGGGTCAATTAAAAACTGCTAAAAACCAACCTGGAAGAAATGCCTTGTTTTTTCATGAATTCTGCAGCTTTTTCTGAAAAACCTTCGTAACCTACCGAAACAACAGCAGCCCATCAATCAGACGACAAAGTTCTAAAACTATGTGCACCTTCACGATGAATGGGATAACTGTGACTTTCACTTCAGGGACTATGTCAGCTGAGGCGCATGCGCGAATTCATGAGAACCACTTTCAAAACGTTGCTCAGCTTTTTCAATAGGCCTTTTTCGAGTTCACTGGAGCCTCTTTTTGAAAGCGAGTCTAAGTGCGGAAGTTTTGAGATGGTAATTAGTTATACTTTGTATATGAATAAAAACTCATTTGTATAAGAACGACTTCGCACTAGACTCGCTTTGAAAAAAAGGTTCCAGTCAACTCGGAAATGGCCTATTGCTCGTCGGAGAATTGCCGTGTCTCTGGTCATTGCAGAAGCCATCTGTTGCGATATTTTTGTACGGTTTTGCTCGTGGAGTACTATTTCCGTCGATTTATAATTCCGTATTAGCCTAAACTGGACTTCAATGCGCGTGCGCCTCAGCTGACAAGAATGTCGGTCGTTTCGCCTGCAAGTCGTTTCGCCTACAAGTCGATTCGCCTACACTGAAGCCGATTCGCCTACATAAGTAAAGTCGATTCGCTTACACACGAACAAATAAATAAAGTAAATAGAGAGACGCGTTTTTGTGTTCGAAAATCAATGCGTGACCGGTGATTTTCAAAAACTATGCTCCAATTTAACGGGGACTTTCACATTCTCTCTCAAACGGGATTTTCACATTCTCTCTCAAACATTTGATACAAAGTTGTTTTCCACTCTCAAAAATTTTAAGGTTTATTTCATCCACAAAAGCAAATTGAAGGGTCTCGCAAGTTTTGGCTTGTAACGAATTTATGTTCAGTGTCATATCCTCCTGATAGCAATGCTAATTCTCCGTAGTAAATATTTATTACCGAAAAACACTGGATTCGGCAACTTTGAGTGAAGTGTGTAGGCGAATCGACTTCAGTGTAGGCGAATCAACTTTAAGTGTGTAGGCGAATCGACTTCAGTGTAGGCGAATCGACTTGCAGGCGAAACGACTTGCAGGCGAAACGACCGGTTTCCGCTGACACAGTCCCTTTAACAAGATAAGTCATGACAAACTGCCGAAAAAAAACTCACCTTTCTCAAGGCCAAAGTCCAGAAGAGACTCGTCAATCACAAGAACAGCCATGGCAACGACAAAAAAGAACAAACCGAACACAAGACACATGGAGCGCTCCCCTGTGTCATCTCCCCTCCAATAGGCTGCCGCAAGAGAAAACAGTACCTTACTGAAGTTAAGCTAAGGAATACTGTGGTTTATTGGAATGACAAAACAAACCGTTGCTTTTGGAAAAATCATTTCACTTACCATTTATGTATCCTAAAGACACAAAAGAAATCAGATAGTCTGAACGTTAGGAACTCAACAACACTAATGTGTGCTGATTTCCCCTTGACCTATGTGCGAATTTTCAAGAGACTCTTGCGACCACTTCAGAAGCAACTTTTAGCTGATTCTTTTCAAACAGGTATTTTAAATAAATTGAGGATACAATGCAAAGAGGATGACAAGAAAGTTCCACACAAGGGCCAAATTTAACTCTTGTGTATAGATTTCAGGTAACAAGAAGGCAAAGATCTCAACAAAAACGTTGATGACCGCGGCGCAGAAAGAGAAGTCAATCAGCCATTTGTAGTCGTGGTAAAGGAACTGGGGCAGAAGGTCAATCTCTTCAATCTGAAATAACCAACAACAACATCAAAGATCATCGTGAACATACAAAAGTAGAGAGACCAAAAACATGCTTTAAAAACCCTCAGATAGTCTTTTTCACTTCTTCTATTTGTCTTCTTTGCTAGTAGGTAGAATTCTGCTACTTTTGATTGAACTTTTTGTAGGAGCAAAGAGCGTTCAAGCTGTTCTCTGAAACTTCCTTCAGTCATCAATAAATACTGCACTTTGTCGCAGATACATAATTAAGGTAATTTACTGTAGACTTGTCCAACTGAACATCAATACTGCAAGGAACAGTAAATGTCTTGATGTCATCAATGCTATTCCCAGCAGCTGCTGCATTAGATTGCCTCTTCCTTCAACACATACAAAAAAGGAAAACAATAATGACAAATTAATTTCTTGCAACTAGGGGTGCACAGTTCTTTTTGGCTCGGCTCTTAGCGACATCCCTGGTACAGTGATGCACTTTTGTTGTTTTTCTCTTCTAGGCAACTGGGCCATGTTGATATTCAGCTGAAAATCGTTATACAGCTGTACATAATAATAAATTAAACAAAAGCATTCAGAGAGAAGGAAAGCAATGCCTCACAGACTGAGAATGAAGGACAAAAGACAAACCTTGAGTCTGCAGGTGCTGCCCTTCTTGCTTTACCTTTGCTTGATGCAGAAGGATTCTTTCCAATTAGACTTTTAAGCTCTTCATCACTTGGATGAAGGTATCTAACAAGGCTACATGGAAATAAATTGAAAATTGAAAAAAAATGGTTAAAATGTGCAGGATGCATAAATTTACTTACTGACTAAAAAGTCAAGGTATTCTGCCGAGTTATTAGTGTTCCAAAAGAGGTGGGTCTTGGGTCGAAAACCTGACAATGCTGGCAAAAATGACCCAGCACATTAAATAGGCTGAGTTGAGAAAATGTCCAGAGAGATCCACTGGGACTGACCTCAGTTAAATTCCCTGCAGGCACCAAGCCTCTGAGACTTATCTGGGATGCTGAGTAATCACTGACAAAAAATAATTAAAACACTGATTTTGTATCACTCACTGCTCATTGCAGAGGATCCACCTTGCCAAGGAAATGAATGGAGAGATTTTCTGAAGCATGGTTGCCATGACAACACTCAGTACAAATTGAATACCAAATAATGCCTGAAAGAAAAAACCCTTAACATCACACACAGCAGTAAATTGATACAAATACCACGATAATGACAAAAACTACATCTACAACTAAGACCATGGGTGCATTTCTTTCGGAATAACAGGAATAAGGTTTTCCAAAAAAAAAAAAATTGTGTATTCCAAAAACGGAATGGTTCTTGCAGAGGTGACCTGAGAACTAACACTCGGAATAGTCTGGACACGACTAAGGGTGACATTTTGGTGGCCACGCACGATTTTCCCGCCAAAATAATCCCCCAAAACTGTGTATTCTGTGTATCCCGGGTAAACCGTATTCTGATTATTTCATTCAGTCTGCTATAGTATTCTGTTCATTCCCAAAACAGAGTAAGTCCCCAAAAAATGGGTAAGCCGACCATTCTGTCTAGTCTCATTCTGGAATAGTCCCCCAAAATGCACGCCATGACTATGATGATGACGGCTACTGCCACTACTACTAGTTACTACATTCACAAGCTGATTTTAATTGAAGAGAGGGCTGAGGGCACAAAAGACCTATATCTTATCTTTCGTGAAAAACAAAAAACCAAAAAAAAACAAAAACAATCGCTTTTAAGTGGCCCAGATTTTGCATGCAGTCATGCACTTGACCTAGAAATCATTGTTCTGTTGTAAACTATTTGGACCTTTTGCTCTACATTTTCATGGTATTAGGCATTCAAAAAATGACTTTTCTCACAGTGTTGCATATTATAATCTGTTCAAATGAAGCTATGATCCTTGCAGTTATAAACGCAACTTTAGCAATTGCCTGGAGAAGGGTGAAAAAATTCAGGACTTCAACGGGGTTTGAACCCGTGACCTCACAATGCCGGTCTGAAGCTCTAACCAACTGAGCTATGAAGCAACTGACCTTGGGAGCTGGTCATTTGTGAGTTCAAATCTTCCCGAAATGAATGACATGATATATACGAAAATGATTCGTTTTCATATATATCATTTTATAATCTGTTGTTGAACAATAAACAAAAGAAACGTCTTGTTTCTGAGTGTGAACAATGAGATCAGCTCACCTCTGGAAAACGTGTTTTTGCATGGCTAATATCATAAAATGAAGGGCAAAGGAAGTCCAAATAAACAACCATTTCTAGACTGCATGCAAAATCTGAGCAAAATGCAAGTGCAAAATATGGAGCAAATGAATGAATGAAATGAGAAAAGCACAAAATATGAAGAAGTAGACTGCACAGGGAATTTTCATTATTATTATTATTTTTTTTTTACACAGTTCTGGCAGGTGAGGAGAGGCACACTCAGTGTGCATGCAAGAGTGAGGCAATCACAAAAAATTTTGATTCTAGGAAGGCAACAAGATTGTGAATTGAAGCTGGGCAGGAGGCATAAGGTACCTATGTTGTAAATGAAATTGCTTTAAAGCAGCTCAGATTTTGTTTCCATTTTGTTGATTTTGTCGATTTGCTCTTCATTTTCATGAAATTAGCCATGCAAAAATTAATGACTTTTTTTTGAAGCTAGGTAGTGTGTCTTTTAAATCTATTGTTGAATGTTAAACAAAAGAAACCTTTTGTTTCCACAAACAATGAGATCAGCACACCTCTAGGAAAAAGTACTTGTTTTGAAAACAAGTGGCAAACAGAAAGAAAAAACACCAGAGAAAAATTACTCTTGCATGCAAAATCTGAGCCACTTTAAACCAATTTCATTCACACCTTTTCAGAATAACCACTATTAAGCGATTGCAGTCAACATTATTGTAGCGGCGGGACTGCTACATTAGGCCTTACAACGAGCCGTAGAACGTACAAATATCAACTTAAGTTTATTCGAAGGATCCACAGTATTTTGTTTACGCGCAGTCTTGTGGCTACCACCGATTTCTTTACAACAGCTGATAAGCGAAGTGGTAATGCGATGATACGACAAAAATAATGCGGTAACGAAAATCTGTGTCCTAGTGCCTTGCAACTCCTTATAAATCCTTAATCCGTAAAATGGGGTCCTTAACACTGTAAACCGTAGAAAACCTTACTAAACCTTCGACGAAACGTTTTTTGCTAAGAGCGCCAACTCGCGTGGTCATCCGAGACCTGGCCCGGTCCAGACCACCGCAATAAAAATAAAATTTCACACAAGAAAAATGTCACGCAGGGTTCTGCTGCAACAATATTATATTGTGCAAAGAGGAACAGAAATAATTATCAACACTCTGACAACAAAAAACTCTTCTCATTCATTTTCACAGTTTGAGGTCCATTATAAAGTAAAAAAATTGAAAGTAGTTTACCGCAGCTTGAAAAACCCACAATTGTTTTTTCAAGTTCACCACAGCTTGAAAAACCAATAATTGTTTTTTCAAGCTTTGCTCAACTATTTTTAATCTTATTGAAACTATATTTGTAATATTATATACAATGTTTATTGAAAAATACTGAAAGATATAGAGGTTATTTATAACTAAATTAATGAACTATCTATCCCTCAAGTCAGTTGGGGGTTACACAGCATTTCAATGTAAGTACTCTATAACAGGATGTTCAACACCTCCCATTGAGGTGAAATTGATCCAAAAGTGTAATGCACTGAATTAGTTTTTCATGGACGGTATGAATCATTTTTAAATAACTTTCCCTCAATAATATTTTTTAATCTTCATAAGGTGTAATTGATGTATAATGTATATCAGTTAACTTTGTGATGGCCTAGTCCACAGTTCTATTGATGTAAACAATCAAGACATTAATTGAAACATGTTACAATTCATCTATAAGGTAGCCATGGGTTTCAATAAACCACAATAAATTATTTCATCAGTTTTTGCTTTGAAACAAGTTTCATATTGATGTCTCACAGGAAGTGGGCCACAAGCATTGTAAACAACACACATGCAATTAACTTGAAACAAGCATTATTATTTTTATAACATATTTCAGCCAAATGTTTAGGTACTGTTGTTCTAATTTAAGGTGAGTTACACTTTTCTTGTTTGTATAAGTACTTTCATTAAGCTTGATCATCTCTGAAATTCAGGTATTTTGCCAGTGACAGGGAAAACTCTCATCATTCATTCATTCGGATAATTATGTATCCATTTTATTCACACTTGAAGGCCAAAAAGACACCTTGAGAAAAAAAGGGTTGAAGTAAATGACTTCCAAGAAAAAGTGCAGTGGTTAGAACAGCTAACCACTACAACGGAACAAGTACTGTACATAAAATCAAAGGCTCCTGTGAGCAAACTTGTAATTGCAGAAGTAAATGGTGGGAAGACAGCACAGGTTAAAGTGGAGTCTGAGCCCCTCACAGGGGTTTTGGGGAACAACGGAACATGACTAATTTGAACTGGGGAACAGGGGAACAAAGACAAAATATCTCAGGGAACAAGGGAACACAAGCCATTTTAGGTGTCAAAAAGCTGGGAAAAAGTTTGAAATTAATTTCAGGAACAAGGGAACACAAGCAGACTTTTAAAGGGAACAAGGAACAAGGATCCCCCACCCCCCCCTGGAAGGGGCCCAGTCTCAATGTTCCAAGGTCTCAAAGTTCAAAGAAAACACTCCAAACAGATCTAGGAATAGTAGGCATGGTCATTAAAAGAAGTCATTTAGTGAGTAAATCAAGTTACAGGCTCGAAACGACAGCAACTGTCCACACATTTCAGTTGGTCACTCATTTCAACACCAAAGTGCTACCTCTCTGGTACCCCTAAATATATTTCTGCACCCACTTGAGCTGTAGTTATGCAACCATCCTCATCCCTACGCAATATCATCGAACATATCTGGTCTGTCTCTATGCAAGTGAGTGTCTTTTCCCTCAACTGCTCCCTATTTCTAAAAGTACTCAAAAGTTATTGTTTCACTACTTCAAATTTCTTTGCTACCATTTTGTACTTTTTCAACTGCTGAAAACGCTGTTCTTGAACAAACTATTACAATTAATTGCTGTCTCCACTTACATGGATTTCCAGCAACTTATGATGCCACCTAAATCACCACAATTTGTTCTTATTAATTTATTAATTTTAATTTTACTGAGAAAAATGGACATAATGATAAATAAAACACAGTGGCATTTCCCCAAACTTTTTTCCTTTGATTCTCATTTTTCAGACAGGGGCCAAGAAGCATTGCGAGACTTCGGCCCAGACTAAATAATTTGCATGAGCATTGTGCACTAGTAAGTGAAAATCATAAGAAAAGTTTACAAGAATCTAGCGAGTCAATTATTTTGGCCAACTTTTATATCTCCCCTACTGCATTCATGAGATAAATATGATGTCGAAACACTATATACCCACATTTCTGCTAAAACCTATTACAGGTTATCATTACACTGGTCTTCATACGGCCACGAAAAGTGAGATATTTCTGTTTAGTTGACATTCGTAAAAGTGACAGGTCACACTCTGTTTCAATGGCAGCTGTTAAGCCATAGGAAAGGAATTATCACACTGGACAGAAATTGGCAACTAAGATATTTTTTTTTCCATTCATTTGTAATCCACTTTCGCCTTCCATCTTCCCTTCCTTTCTCCTTTACCCTGGGTGCCAGAGGAATTATTTTTCCTGAAATACGAGAGAACACTGCCGTGGTGGATTTGTAAAAAAAATGCTCTCAACTGGCACCTAAGATATTTCTCCCTCAACGCACAGCTTCATAAATAAATCACACATAACTTGTAAAAATTTTGTAGGCCAGATTGAGAAAATAAAATACGAGAAAATGAAAAAAAAAATTTTTCTTTTTTTTTTTCGTCATTTTATGTATACACTGTACACCAACATTCCCACTTGGATTTCCGTGCAATGCTTTCAAAATATTTTTTACTTTAGGGTCAACCAGCGTAACCCAATTGCAGATATAATGATAAGAATTTTATAACACATTGTTTAGCCTGTGTAGTTCGCTTATAATTACACAATGGGAAAGCTCCCCTCGTGCACGTGCATAATTTGTAGAACCAACATCGGTTCAGTGGACATCTGGTGTAGACATCGGTTCAATGCATGCATCATTTCTCCGGATGAAAACAAAACTCACATTGACTCTAGTTTTAACGCTTGACTCACCATATCGTCTGCAACTAAGATGGTTCATCTGACTTTTGAGTGCAAAAATTGCCAGTCTTTTCAAATAGAAGATAACTGCAATTATGGCCGGGTGAATATCCGCCAGGCGTTCTACTGTTACGGAATTCGCACGGGACACTGGGGAGAATTTATTTTGACTCTTTCCCAGTCTCCTTGATCAGTCGTCGGTCACAAGGTGAGGTTACGTTTTCTTCCTTTCAAGATTTACCAAACGGATTTGGTGAACAGTGGGCTGAAAAAAAAAATAAATAAATAAAATAAAAATAAAAATTAAAAAAAGTGAAATTTTCCCCTGTGATGAGTTATCCCTTTAAGCAACAAACAGTTGTTATGCAAACAAGCGTTACCAATTAATAAAACAGAAACTGTTCTTAGAATGAGTTAAAATTTACCGTGATGAAATATCGAAATTGCTTCACTCAGGCTTTAGGCGAGTGCAAGTGCGAAATTTTGTGATGGTATATTAGATTAACGATTTCCCCTTAGCAGCGGTCTCTCACGGCAATAAATGAAAAAAAGTTATTTATCGCCGTGAGAAACCTTTGCTAGCAGGAAAGATAAACGAAACCTAATTTTTATACCGGCGAAGACCTTACACAAGACTTCCTGCTTTAAATAAGAGGCTGGCGTAATATTTTGACTCCGACTAGTCGGGCTTATTTAATAAACCTTTCACGCTGTCTGAAGTTACTATGAAAAAGGCAATGAAACCGCAAATTTGTGGTTAGCTGATGACGCCGGAACGAAAGTAGAAGAGAAGCGTCACATAACTTGAACGACAAACGACGTTATGTAAACTGGGTTACTAGGCAATCTTTGTATGAAAGGTCTGGAGGTATTTTCATCGTCTCTTACGATGTCGCGATATCATTGAAATAAAAATAAAATTTCCCTTAAAAATTTTTGATCTGAAGAAATGTATTAGTTGAGCCACAAACCTGGGTGTATCAGCTATTGGTTTGAAATCACCTTCGAATCTTTGATAAAGATTACAAAAATAAATATATTTTTAAATCTCGTATCCGAAATTGAAACTTGACTGATATAATTTCTTCTCATTTGATACCTTATCAACTGCTTTTTGCCTCTGGACCCGAAAAATACATCCAAAGAAACAATTTTTAGGATCAACTGAGGCGCACTAAGAGAGGAGATGAGGCCGTCGGCAAATGAAGTTGTCAAGTGATAGAATGCTCTGACGCTGATATAATAACGCCAAGATGTATTAAGTGTATCGGAGTATAAAAAGATTATTGAAAGATCCATTTATGGTCATTCATATGGCACAATTTCAATTATACCTGTAAATAATACACGTCGTCTATTCTGAGGATAGATCATATTAATACTAATGGCTTTCAAAGAATTTTCAATCGAAAAAGGGTCTACTTTATTGACGAGAAAGTCTTTCACGGAATCCCCTCCTTAGAATCTATTTTAAATTCTATATAAGGTAAGTGCAGCATCTTGATGATTTGGGAGCCAAAGGTGGCCTGACTGTAGGCGTTTGAGCAAGCTATTGGGTATCACTGATTCAAAACGTCGACAAAATATTTGAATTTCTATCAAACAAACTCGGAAAGTTACGTTTATCAATCAATCAAACATCTCCGGGATGGTTTTTGACATACGTATATTTCCACTTGGCTATTTCTCGATACGATACAGTGTCATAAAATGTATTTTTACGAATTGACGCTAAGACGACGGCGGTTTTTCTTGTGCTACGGATATGAAAAAAAAGGAAAGCAACATTTTTAAGAATAAAAATTAGCGAAAGAAGGTCTATACAACGTCTCGATGTCGCCATGACATCGTTTTCAAAACGATCTCATAGAGACATCGAAACGTTGTGTAAAACTTCTTTCGCTAATTTTTACCCCTAAATGTTTCTCCGCCAAAGATAATGTAATTTGAATTTATCAAAACCCCTGTGAATTTGACCATACGACATAGAGTTATTTAGTTGTTCAAATTTACCTGATTTGGTTTGCAGATTTGCTCACCCTTTTGTTCAGCTATCCTCAGAGACCATCTTTTGTACAAATGCGATAACACGCTCAATCCACGCGGAGGGGGAGCGAGTTTTCAACTCCTAAGAAGATAAACCTTGCAGGTAATGAAGGTTCTCTTTTAGTTGAATATGCCCGCAGCACTGTACGTTGTTGACATTTGTTTCAGTAGTAGCGTGTTTTCCACCGACAAACTCTGGCAAGACGCGGAAAGATTTCCGTACAGTTCCCTACATTAATTATATCGAGGGTATCACACCGCGGTGCCAAACAAATGAATTTTACATGATGACGAGATGATTTTAATTTTACATGATGACGAGATAAAACGTACATCTTCAAGCCGCTGTGTAATGTTCACTTTAGTAGAGAAATTGTACTGTTTCAATGTCACGAGTTTTCAGACCAATAAATATTTATCACGTAATAGTTAATGACCTCGAATCTCGCTATATTCTTGATCGCTGAAGCCCCGGCGTGCGTTTCTCGAAACTCCCGAAACTTTTCGGGTGCCTTTCGGGTGACATAATTTCCTTCGTATCTTAAAAACGAAGACGTTTCCAGGCATGAAATTTTGTAAAACATTTGCCCTTCCCTATCTTGAAAACATAGCAAAACACCAGCTTTTTAGAATTAGTGGATCGCTGTTTTAGAAATGGCTTTTCGGGCCCTAAAAGTTTACGGGACTTTCGAGAAACGGGCCCCTGTTCTCTTACACTCTTTGTTCCGGGGTGAAGCTGGAGAAGGGGCTCGCGGGGGCGTCTAATTTCCTGCAGCCGTCACCATGGGTATTTCTTAGCTTGCAGTAGAACGATGTAAGTGCGCAATGCTTATTTATCAATGCTTTTTCCTTCACCAGTGATGTACCGATTGATTCTGCCGACGAAGACGCGCAAGGCACAAAAATGGCTGAGCGTTCTCTTGGGTTTTCTTGTTTTCGCTTTTGTCATCATTTATTTCAGACAGAAAGGAAAGTCGACTGATAAAGGTGACCGCTTTATTTGTCCAACCATTTTCATTCAGGACTCAATAGCATTCGATTCTATGTCAGTCACGATTCGTTTTTAAAAGTAATTCAGTTCAGTTCCTAAAACGCAAGATTAAAACTAACTAAAATTAGCGAGACCATGCAAACTAGCAAGACAGGGCTATATGTTGAAGCATGTTTCTTTTTGGAAACACGACCGAGAGTCCTTAACACGCCTGTTGATAACGGTTATACAATGATTTTGTTGATCAGTGTCTTCTGAATTTGTTTTAGAAAAAGAGAAGCCCTGGCAATTAGATGGGATTAATTTTCCACGAAATACGCACATGAAAAATGTTCAATTTGATGGCAAAAGCGCAGTTGAACAGCACAACATAGAATCAAACACCTTTAATGAAAAAAAAATTCACCAAGGGAACGTTTCATGGATAGAAGATGTGGTTTCAATAATGATGAAAAGGAAGTCTTCAAACTTGAGGCCAGGTAACAATGGAATTTGTGGACAGAAATGGAAACAAAACTACAAGAGGCTCCACAGAGATATTTTAGAAGCACAACTTCCGCAGAAGTTTATTGTCTTTACTTGCGAAGAGAAAGGATATCGATGTTCAGGATATGGAAATCGTTTAGCGGGAATGACGTCGCTTCTTTTTCTTTCTGTTTTAACGGAAAGGGCCTTTTTAATTGAATGGGATGTCGATGTAGGCGTACCGTTAGAATTTTACCTCTCTCCAAATAACATCGCGTGGAACTATCCCCTGAAGAAGATACAGAAACTCAAAACAAGGAAGCACTTTTGGGGAGTAAAACGGGCCAAATACATTCCAAACAAAAACGACACCTTTAACGTAGTAACTTCAAAAGCAGAGTTCACCGCTTGGCTGCATAAAACTGACTTGAAGGCTTACTTTGATCACCCAGTTGAAAAGGTAGTGGGTTTGTGGTATTTTGCGGATGTCTTATTGAAAAACCAATTTCTGAAACATTTTGCTTCTGATTTGGGAATCAGCTCCGATGGGATTAAATATAGTTTTGTAAGCTGTGCTTTTGAATTCCTCTTTCAAAAGTCGCGAGCATTACAGGCAAGGCTCGACGCAACGAGGACTTCCCTCGGTCTTGCAGGATCGGGTCTCAAGCTTGGAATACACGTCAGAATGGGCGATTTATCCTTAGGAAAGGGCCTGCAGTATAATGACATAGACTACAAAGATTTTTTTCACTGTGCGCAGGTTTTAAGTGAAGCGTTTGCGAGACGAATTCGAGAAAACTTTCAGGAAACAGAGATCAGATGGTTTCTCGCTACAGATGACATCGAGGTTAAAAATTATGCCGTCAAGAATTACCCCGCAAATGCAGCTACTCAAATGATAACTCCGCAACACGTAAAAACATTAGAAAAGCTGAATCGTTCGGAATCTGTGGAAGGTATGTTCGTTGTTTTTGTGGATCATTTCTTGTTATCTGAGTGCGACTTTCTTATTTTGTCCAGATGGAGTACTTTTGGAAGAACCGCTGCCGCTCTCGCGTTGCATTCAAAGGAAACGATCACCTTCGGCGCAAACTGCGCCGAAATGGTCAGAAATTAAGATTTTAATACAAAGAGTTGGAAATGACGTGACATAACGACTGGTTTATGGGTAGAAGAAGCAACCAGAGAAGATGGGTAGGGTTGTCGCAGCAATAATTTCCACATTCTTGGGCTCCTACCTCTCCGCTTTTCTTTTTTCACCTCCCATGCAAACTTTGTGGTAGAGGGCATGGGTCGAGGATCTGGATGGGCTTTAGATATAAGTGTTATTTGCCCATTTTTTTTTTAAATGTTAAGAGTAAAACTGAACATGTAAATGATAATGAAACGATGAATTTATTAGTAAAAGATACTCGGAAAAAAATCTCAGTGCTTCTAAAGCTCTGTGCAAATGGCCGCAACATTGTTGGCCAACGTTTGCACGGCGCCTAACGGGAGTCCATGCTATGACCATCCGATTACCATTAGCCTGCGTGACAGACGTATTTCCGGTTGTCGTTTCTGTCCACCGCAAAAAGAAACGACAACCGGAAATACGTCTGTCACGCAGTCTAGAGACTTGTGGGAGCCAGGCCATTCAACTAGGTTCTGCTGACAAATGTCCAGACATGCCCAGGCCATTAGAGCGGTTTTCAATTGAGTGTCGTAATACCAATACCAAAGTAATTAATCCGACCAATAACAGCAGGTGCAAACAGCGCAATGAGCCAATCAGAATTCGTAGTTATTCCTTGAAACTTGCTCAATTCAAAGCGCGGGAAAAATCGCGCGTGCAAGTCGCGATGATTGGTTTTGGTTTTCCATGCGGCCAGGACTCAAATGTCGAATTAATGCTGGCAGTCTCGCAATAGAGTGTTTTCGGCCACGCGATAAGCCGACATTTTTTTTTTTAACCAAAACAAAAGAAAATGTTTGCATGAGAATTGATTTCATTTCCCGGAGGATTAGTTCGGGACATCAACATGGCCGCCGTGACGACATGCGAAAACGGTCAGCATTAGATAACACAAGGGTGAAGTAGTTTTCTGCGCCCGCAAGGATCACAATCCACACAAATCCTAACCGCTGGTCACTGAATCTATCTCAGCCGATGTTATTTAAAGTGCGTATTACCTCAAAATACTTTTCCACTACAATAATTCTCTGCACTTGTCCAAAACATATTATTTCGCTTTAAAAACCTTTTCCTACAAATCTGCTGATTTACAGGCTCTAAAAAGTTGGAAAATTTGATCTAAGACCGAGCAAGAAAGGGGAATGGGTTGAATACCGGGTTGACGTCACAAAGTACTTTCATTCAAAAGAGCGATGCAAAGTAGTTTGTGACGTCACCCTGCATTGGACCCATTCCTCTTCCTTGCTCGGTCGCGAATCAAACTACGTCCAGATTTTCCACCTTTGAAAACCAGTAAAAGAGTGATCCTTCAGAAAAAGGTTGTAGAGCAAGAAAATATGTTTGGGACAAGTATAGAGAATAATTGTAGCGGAAAAGTATTTTCAGGTGATAGGCACTTTAATGCTAACCTGTGAAAACGCTCTATTGACAACCTCGTTCCCAGGGCTTTCCTCCGCCGACAAGGGGGCGGCGAAAAGCCCTTGGAACGACGCACTTGGACTCGCTTGAAAACAGAGGTTGACGTGAACGCGGAAATGGCCTATTTATCAGTAATGAAGTGGGTAGGGGCCCGTTTCTCGCAAGCCCCAATACTTTTCGGGAGCCATAATTTCCTCCATATCTTGAACAAAAAACGTTTTAAGCCACAAAACTATGCAATTAGTTTGCTCTCTCTTATCTTGAAATCAAGTTAAAAGACTAGATACTCAGAATAAGAGGATCGCAGTTACAAGTTGCTTTTCGGGCCTTTCGAGAAACGGGCCCCAATTCATTTTGCTCAATAAAATGATAGATGAAATGCAAACATTCTTCAAATAAACCATTTTGACGCAAATGGAAGCAAAAATTAAATGAAAGAAAATTTACAAACTCGAGGGCCAGCGCCGAGGTAAGCGTGCATACTTTCCACTCAGCTTGGTTCCTCATGCATCCACGCATATGCGCCATGATTCTGTGCTCAGCGGTTTTCCAGCAGAAAAGTCTCAGTCACTGAACAGGGAGGTTTTGCAAAGAGGACGGCAACGGCAACTACGTCTCAAAACAGCAGGTTTTAATGAGCAAAAATAATCGTTCTGCACGCTCTGCACTTACGTTTTACCTTTGCCGTCCTCTGCAAAAGACCAAAATAAGCGGGGCTTGGGAAGAACGTCAACACAAGACGATGGACTTGGACACTCTCCCCAAACTTAACACGGCTCATACCAGAGGATTACCTTAGCACTTGCAAATTTCTCCTTTTTTCATCGACACATTTCTTCCTTTTTTCATACAAGGCAGCTAGGGTTACCCTAGCTGACTTTTGTAAACGCTCCGCTAGGGACAACTCGCCTACCCGACACAGCTTTTTAGCGCTTTCCATTGCATTTGCGACGCTGGCGGTTACCAAGCACACAAAGCTGTCCCGGGTGGTAAGGCAACCCTACCTGTGAAACCAGTGTTTGTAAACCCCGACTATCTTTTACCCTCCTGTTAGGTTCGTGTAGACGTAACATGCGTAAGCTCTACAGCCACATCCCCAGAAGTAAGCTTCGTTACGAGCTGGCACGATTCTCGTTTCCGGCGCGTTCAGGGCTCTTTTGCGCAAAACTCTAGCGGCGATGCTGAAAGAGCAACATTAGCTACAACAGAGCTAATGTTCAACAGAGCTAATCTCTCATACACTGGAAAACCAATACCTTTAAGCTTAAAACGAGAAAAATGATATTTAATTTCATTTTTTTTTTTACAACTTTCTTACTTTTTAACAAGTTGATAATTTCATTTTCTTTACAACTTGATTATTTCTGTAATAAATAACTTTAATAATGTTGATTCTTAATTCGTAAAAAAACTATTTCGATACTTACAGTAAATGGTATCGTCTCTCTTGTCAAATTTTACCGACAACAACGTGCAACCAGGAAGAAAGTCTTATTAGTTTTTCAGCTCAATGAAATTCGCAGAGCGTTGGAACGACGGATTGAAAATGACGCGAAGAAAAAAAGAACCGTGATCGAAACGTTTACGCCTGGGAATAGTCTACGAGCGACCGGTTAAGTCCCTCCGTCAAATTTTGGTTCTTTACATGAACAATGAACCAGAGGCGTAATTGAGGTTTGAAACGCGTGTCACGTGCTCACAGCGCGCGAATGTTATTTTTCTCAAATAGAAAGAGAGAGAAACGAGAGAGAGAGAGAGAGAGAGAGAGAGAGAGAGAGAGAGAGAGAAAAGAGGAAAGAGAGAGAGAGAAAAGAGGAAGAGAGAGAGAGAGGAGGGGGGTGCTACTCAAGTGAGTGAAGACCACATTGAACGAAACTTTCACCATGGAAACGCTTGCGTCACGTGATATACTTGCACTTCTCACCAAACGTACTTTCTTTTAAGGAGTGGAAATTCATGCCCAACGCTGTTTTACTAAAACTGCTATCGGACAACACTAAGAAGTCACACTCTGACAGAAGGAAATGATCAAGCAGCACGCCCTGCATTCCCTCGAAAGAAGGCTCAAGCATATTAATATGCTCAACTTTCACAGAGAGAGACACCAACTTGTCGCCGTACGTCTTTAACGCGTACTGTTTCACATCCAAATTGTCTGTCGCCAGGAACCATTTAATGTCTCCCTTACTGAAATTCGAGTCTGATTTAAAAATGGCTCTTTCGAGCTTCTTTGCGCAGTCAAAGAAATGTCTAAAATCCGACGTTCTTTGATCGGTGGAATCCGGCCTAAAGGAACTCGCATCTCCCATTCGTATGTGAATACCAATACGCGGCACGTTGGGTTTGAAATTCAGCGATTCTCGAGCCACTGTTAAGGTTTTCTCAAACGCAGGCGTTCTTTCGAAGAGGAAATCAAACGCGCAACCTACTAGCGAGTACCGGTGACCTCGCACTTTAACTCCGATCTCATTTGCCACGCGTTCAGCGAACTTATGTTGCCGAAAACTGGGTGCAAAATACCAGAAACTCGTAACGATTTCCAACGGTGTGTCTAAGAACGCACCGAGGTTCGTGTCCTCAACCCAATGGCGAAAGAGGTTAAAATTGCGCGGTGACTTTTGAGAGTCTTTGTTGATCATCATGTTGTCGCCTTTACCCCAGTAATGATAGTTTTTCTTCAGATGCGAGAGCTTTGAAACTGGAAAATCCCATCGGATGTTTTTGGGCCGAAGATATTCACTAATGGGAACCGTCGTTTTCCAGTCTATGAGGAAAGCCCGCCCTGTAATAACAGACAGATAAAACAGCGATGTTATGGCACCCAAGCGATTGCCGTAACCCCCACAGCCGTATTTTCTGCCGCCACAAAAATACACAAGATATTTCGGCGGTCTGCGATGATTTAGGATGTCGTCGTGGAGTTTCATGTATTCCTCTTGCCATTCTGTGCCGCACAGAAGCGATCGTTGTCTCGTTTGGATCTTTGAAGCCGAATCTTTGCCACTATCGTATGACGTTAGTACTCGGCCGAGTTCGGACGTCTTCTTTGCAGACCTGACAAATCCATCAAAGGTGAAATTGGTGCTGGTGATGACAATGTTCGGCGGCATGTAGCGAGGAAAACGCATATCTGGAAAAACGTGGAAACAGTTACTTTAGTCCCGGTTTAAACGTCGAGCTTCACATGCGCCGAATCTAATGCAAATGAAAAATCTATTGTTCTCGCTCATTTGCAATATATTCGGCACATGTGAAGTGCGACGTTTGAACCGGGCCTTACTGAGCCCAAGAGAGATCGCTTAAGATAATCAGATAATAAATGATGATGATGACGACGATGTGGGATCGTCCCCTTCCTGTGTTTCCTCGAGATAGCTACAATATTTCTAGCCAGTCACAGTGGATTAGCAGAAGTCTCTCATTTTTACGTAGGTAGGTAGGTAGGTAGGTAGGTAGGTAGGTAAGACTTCACGACGGCCTGTGACACTTAACAGTAATTACAATTACAGCTAAACTTGCGACCGTCTATTCAAGAATAAAAAAAATTAGCATGATATATTTTAGCGATAGTAATACGGACGAAACACGCCAGAAGGCGCGCACGAAGACTGCCACGAAAGCAAATCCTAGATTCTATATGATCGCAACAATAGCAACGATCGCAGAGATCGCAACAGAACGATGGCATATGCGGGAAACCAGGCTGAAGTTTGCCCCCAGCGAGGAGACGCAAAGCATGAAGGGAAGCTTTCTTGTCAAACAAGCAAAATTAGAGCCTCCTCGAACAAAATTACCGTACTACTAAACAGCACTGGACCGTCAATGAGCCCTTGAGAAGCAAAGCTAGGCCGTAAATACGAACACACTTACCACGGTCAGACACCAGAAGAAAACTCCCTTCATAGGTTATTATGGACACAGAGCATATTGCAATGAGCAGAAAAATCAATCGGACTTTTCCGGCATGTCTCAACACTCGCCTCATTTCCTCACAGTACAATCCACAGAGCACGTGAACACAATAGTACCTGCAACCAAAAAAACACCGATTTATTTCCTCGAGGAAACCGTGGTGTGCAACACTGAATTCCCGATTAATTTGATAAGCACTCAAGGAGGTTAAGAATCGCTCGGGGATGCATTTAAGCTTCTCGAGTGCTTAGCAAACCTCCCAAGTGCCAGTCAAAAAAGCTCACTCGCACTCTGACCTGATGTTTACAATAAGAATATGCCGTGTAACAAATATATAACGCCTCAGCTCTGCACAAGTGACTTACGGATGCACCTGAAAACCTTGTTAGAAGGGGCTAATTTTGGCCTTCGCGCGACCTTAACCATGACTTCGGGGGCAAAGGGGGTTTTCTGTTTCATATTATTTTGTTCAAGATTGTAGCTCTTTGTGAATATTGGACTGATTGTTCGACCAGTTTTATAGTTTTAATGAGGGTGGCGTCGGAGTAGTTGACAGTCGAGCAGAGCAGGCGTAATAAATGAAAATAGAAAATAGTAGTGAAGTAGGTAGCACGCCAGTGGCTGAGACTTCAATCTCTGTCTTCTTGTTTCCCTGAAGAAGAAACTTTTAATCCAGCCTTGGTGAATAAATATTGCACCAGCCAGCATACAGCTCCGAGTTACCCTGTGATAGATTAGCATCCCATTCAGGGAGAACTAGCAATTAATGTTCGCAGTTATTAAATTCTGCGTCTTCTGGTCTGTGTGCAACTTACACTTTTATCCGGAAATTTTAAGACTTGTTTCTGCACTAATGTCTGTTGTTCATGAATGCTCTTTTCGCATCTCCATCACGCTCAAGTTGGATGTTTTAAATAATCCTATTATTCCTTAAGCCCGACATTTCGGATGAAACACTCACTTCAGTACGCGGCAAATTTACGAATGGTTGTGACTAAAATCAGGTTGGACACTTTATGACGAAGACAACGATGATTGATCTAGCTTATGGGGCAATATGTACCTCAAAAATTTCCGACTCTTTCAACGTCACCTTGCCAGACTAGCGACATAGTTAGCAGACAGTATGCTTCTAGCCCGTGTTCGACGCACCGATATTTGAGCTTTTTTTCCTCAGTCTTTCTTTTGAAGTGTGAAGTAAGACACACATCATATGATTTCAAGTAAAACGAAAACCTATTTTGGAGTCATCGTTCTCTGTTATGTATTCGTCATAAAGTGTCCAACCTGATTTTTGACGGATCCATTTTAGTCAAAACCATTTACGAACGCTGATTGCGAATCAGTCGCAAAACCATCCTTCAAGCTTCAACAAGCCAAGAATGAGATCGCCGGTAGGAGAATATTAAAGAATACAACAGCACAATCCGAGAGACATCTACAAAACAAAACAATGAAGGAAACAGAGAAGAAGAAAAAAAAAAAACAAAAGCAGAAACCTTATCTTTTTAGCACTGACTTCGTGCTCTCTTATTGTGACGTGAAGTTAGGAAAACAGCAACGCTGACGCTTTAATCTGACGCTTTAAACAGAATGCTTCTAAAAGCGAAATGCGTTGTTTCGATCACACCAGCTGTCTAAATGGGCTTGCTTTCAGCTGTGCTTTCTGATCCTTTTACCGTAAAACTCTACATCAACCTTACATATAAAAGCTTCATGATGCCAAATATTTTAATTTCGTTTACTTTGGTGAGCTTTTATTCGTGGGTCTATTATCACAAGAGATTTGATTGTTGTAATTGTCTGCTGTTT